>JACBKR010002549.1:0-34267 GCA_014218235.1 Colocasia esculenta | reverse complement strand
ATAACTTTCTACTCGGTTATCAGAATTGCTTATAAGACCACAATTTGGAATCGACACTCAGAGACGCCCGACGGCCCCTTAATACCGGGGCCATAGGACATCGTTTCGGGGTCCAAAAACTTTCGTTCGCCTCCAAAATTGCGATTCTAGCGGACGATCTCCCCGATTTCAAAGTTTTCTAGTAGTAGAGACTCCCTCGATTACGCGAATCGTTGGAGGAGCCCACACGCGGAGCCGGCCTGTCACGGCGACCGAAAGTCGTGTTCAACACTTCGCGAGATCTCCTCCCGAGTCGTTGATATGGGTGCTAGAACATCGCCGATATAGTCACCCCCTCTAGTTTATTCCACCCCTTCAGCCAAGAACTGTGCATTACTTTCCGCCCGGGCACGGAATCGCAATGTGACCACATTCGGAATCGGCACTCTGAGACGGTCGATAGGACGCTGTTTCGGGGAATTCCATTCCGGCGCCGAAATTTCACCCCGGAGCGTGCGTTATAGTACACCGACATCGTACCCTCGATATCGGACGCAGATCTTTCGCCCAGGGTCGGAACCACCCGCGAGGCCCCAATCGGAATCGGCACTTCGACCCGGTCGGTAAAAGGGCGCATTCGGAGATTTCCGTCTCTGGCGCAAAATTCCTCTCCAGGAGCGTGGTCGCGGGCCGTCGATGCGATCGCATACGACACCTCTTCGCTCAAACGGGCATAACTTCTACTCGGTTATCGAATTGCTTATATGACTACAATTCGTAATCGACACTCAGAGACGCCCGACGCCCCCATAATGCCTAGGGCCATAGGACATCGTTTCGGGGTCCAAAAACCTTCGTTTCGCACTCTGAAATTGTGATTCTAGCGGACGATCTCCCCGATTTCAAAGTTTTCTAATAGTAGAGACTCCCTCGATTACGCGAATCGCTGGAAGAGCCCACACGAGGAGCTGGCCTATCACGGCAATCCGAAGTCGTGTTCAACTCTTCCGAGATTCCCTCCCGAGGTCGTTGATATGGGTGCTCGAACATCGCCGATATAGTCCCCTCTAGTTTATTCCCACCCATTCAGCCAAAGAACTGTGCATAACTTTTCGCCCGGGCATCGGAATCACTAATGTGACCACAATTCAGAATCGGCACTCCGAGACGGTCGATAGGTCGCTGGTTTCGCGAATTCCATTTCGGCGCCGAAATTCCGCCCCGGAGCGTGCGTTATAGTACACCGACAACCGTACCTTCGATCGGACGCAGATATCTGTTCGCCCGGGGGTCGGAAGGACCCGCGAGGCCCCCATTCGGAACAGGCACTTCGACCCGGTCAGTAAAAGGTCACATTCGGAGATTTCCGGTCCGGCACAAAATTCCTCGCCGGGAGCGTGGTCGCGGGCCGTCGATGCGATCGCATACGGACACCTCTTCGCTCAAACGGACATAACTTTCTACTCGGTTATCGGAATTGCTTATAAGACCACAATTCGGAATCGACACTCAGAGACGCCCGACGCCCCTTATATGCCTAGGGCCATAGGACATCGTTTCGAGGTCCAAAAACCTTCGTTTCGCACTCCGAAATTGCGATTCTAGCGGACGATCTCCCGGTTTCAAAGTTTCTAAGAGTAGAGACTCCCTCGATTACGCGAATCGCTGGAGGAGCCCACACGCGGAGCTGGCCTGTACGGCCATCGGAAGTCGTGTTCAACTCTTCGCGAGATCTCCTCCGAGGTCGTTGATATGGTGCCTCGAACATCGCCGATATAGTCACCCCTCTAGTTTATTCCCACCCCTTCAGCCAAAGAACTGTGCATAACTTTCCGCCGGGCATCGGAATCGCTAATGTGATCAAATTCGGAATCGGCACTCCGAGACGGTCGATAGGACGATAGTTTTGCGGAATTCCATTCTGGCGTCGAAATTTCACCCCGGAGCGTGCGTTATAGTACACCGACAATCGTACCCTTCGATCGGACGCAGATCTGTTCGCCCGGGGGTCGGAACCACCCGCGAGTCCCCAATTCGGAATTGGCACTTCGACCCAGTCAGTAAAAGGTCGCATTCGGAGATTTCCGGTCCGGCGCAAATTCCTCTCCGGGAGCGTGGTCGCGGGCCGTCGATGCGATCGCATACGGAACCTCTTCGCTCAACGGGCATAACTTGCTACTCAGTATTGGAATTGCTTATAAGACCACAATTCGGAATTAGAACTCAGACACGCCCGATGCCCGCTTATCTTCTAGGGTGATAAGACGTCGTTTCGCGGTCCAAAAACCTTCGTTTCGCACTCCGAAATGTGATTCTAGCCGACGATCTCCCCGATTTTCAAAGTTTTCTAATAGTAGATACTCCCGCGATTATGCGAATCGCTGGAAGAGCCCACACTCGGAGCCGGCCTGTCACGGCGATCGGAAGTCGTGTTCAACTCTTCGCGAGATCTCCTGCGAGGTCGTTGATATAGGTGCTCGAACATTGCCGATATATTCACCCCCTCTAGTTTATTCCCACCCCTTCAGCCAAAGAACTGTGCATAACTTTCCACCCGGGCATCGGAATCGCTAATGTGACCACAATTCGGAATCGGCAATCCGAGACGGTCGATAGGGCGTTGGTTTCGCGGAATTCCGTTCCGGCGCCGAAATTCCGCCCCGGAGCGTGCGTTATAGTACACCGACAACCGTACCCTTCGATCGGACACAGATATCTGTTCTCCCGGGGGTCGGAACCACCCGCGAGGCCCCCATTCGGAATCGGCACTTCGACCCGGTCGATAAAAGGTCGCATTCGGAGATTTCCGGTCTGGCACAAAATTCCTCTCCGGGAGCGTGGTCGCGGGCCGTCGATTGCGATCGCATACGGACACCTCTTCGCTCAAACGGGGATAACTTTCTACCGGTTATCGGAATTGCTTATAAGACCACAATTCGGAATCAGAACTCAGAGACGCCCGACACCGCTATCGTCTAAGGAGATAAGACATCGTTTCGGGGTCCAAAACCTCGTTTCGTACTCCGAAATTGCGATTCTAGCCGACGATCTCCCCGATTTCAAAGTTTTCTAATAGTAGAGACTCCCTCGATTACCGAATCGCTGGCGGAACCCACACACGGAGCCGGCCTGTCACGACGATCGGAAGTCGTGTCCAACTCTTCGCGAGATCTCCTGTCGAGGTCGTTGATATGGGTGCTCGAACATTGCCGATATATTCACCCCTCTAGTTTATTCCCACCCCTTCAGCCAAAGAACTGTGCATAACTTTCCGCCCGGGCATCGGAATTGCTAAAGTGAACACAATTCGGAATCGACCACTACGAGACGGTCAATTAGGCGCTGATTTCGCGGAATTCCGTTCCGGCGCCGAAATTCCACCCCGGAGCGTGCGTTATAGTACACCGACAACCGTACCCTTCGATCGACGCAGATATCTGTTCGCCCGGGGGTCGGAACCACCCGCGAGGCCCCAATCGGAATGCACTTCGACCGGTCGGTTTAAAAGGTCGCATTCGGAGATTTCCGGTCCAGCGCAAAATTTTCTCCGGGAGCGTGGTCGCGGGCCGTCGATGCGATCGCATACAGACACCTCTTCGCTCAAAGGGATAACTTTCTACTCGGTTATCGGAATTGCTTATAAGACACAATTCGGAATCGGAACTCAGAGACTCCCGACGCCCGCTATCTTCTAGGGAGATAAGACATCGTTTCGGGGTCCAAAAACCTTCGTTTCGCACTCCGAAATTGCGATTCTAGCCGGCGATCTCCCCGATTTCAATGTTTTCTAATAGTAGAGACTCCTCAATTACACGAATCGCTGGCGGAGTCCAACACACAGCCGGCCTGTCACGGCGATCGGAAGTCGTGTTCAACTCTTCGCGAGATCTCCTGTCGAGGTCGTTGATATGGGTGCTCGAACATTGCCGATATATTCACCCCTCTAGTTTATTCCCACCGTTCATCCAAAGAACTGTGCATAACTTCCGCTCCGGCATCGGAATCGCTAAAGTGACCACAATTCGGAATCGACACTACGAGACGGTCGATTGGGCGCTGATTTCGCGAAATTCCGTTCCAGCGCCGAAATTCCGCCCCGGAGCGTGCGTTATAGTACACCGACAACCGTACCCTTCGATCGGACGCAGATATCTATTCGCCCGGGGGTCGGAACAACCTGCTAGGCCCCATTCGGAATCGGCACTTCGACCCGGTCGGTAAAAGGTCGCATTCGGATATTTCCTGCCACGGCGCAAAATTCCTCTCCAGGAGAGTGGTCGCGGGCCGTCGATGCGATCGCATACGGACACCTCTTCGCTCAAACGGGCATAACTTTCTGCTCTCGGTTATGGAAATGCTTATAAGACCGCAATTCGGAATCAGAACTCAGAGACACCCGACGCCCGCTTATCGCCTAAGGTGATAAGACATCGTTTCACGGTCCAAATACCTTCGTTTCGCACTCCGAAATTGTGATTCTAGCCGACGATCTCCTCGATTTCAAAGTTTTCTAATAGTAGAGACTCCCTCGATTTCGCGAATCGCTGGCGGAGCCCACACACGGAGCCGGCCTGTCACGGCGATCGGAAGTCGTGTTCACTCTCGCGAGATCCTCCCGAGGTCATTGATATGGGTGCTCGAACATCACCGATATAGTCACCCCCTCTAGTTATTCCCACCCCTTCAGCCAAAGAACTGTGCATAACTTTCCGCCCGGGCATCGGAATCGCTAATGCGACCACAATTCGGAATCGACACTCCGAGACGGCCGATTGGGCGCTGGTTTCGCGGAATTCCGTTCCGGCGCCGAAATTCCGCCCCGGAGCGTGCGTTATAGTTCACCGACAACCGTACCCTTCGATCAAACGCAGATATCTGTTCGCATGGGGGTCGGAACCACCCGCGAGGCCCCAACTCGGAATCGACACTTCGACCCGGTCGGTAAAAGGTTGCATTCGAAGATTTCTGGTCCGGCGCAAAATTCCTCTCTGGGAGCGTGGTCGCGGGCCGTCGATGCGATCGCATACAGACACCTCTTCGCTCAAACGGGCACAACTTTCTACTCGGTTATCGGAATTGCTTATAAGACCACAATTCGGAATCGGCACTCAGAGACGCCCAATGCCCGCTTATCGGCTTAGGCGATAAAACGTCGTAACGGTGTCCAAAAACCTTCGTTTCGCACTCTGAAATCGCGATTCTAGCCGACGATCTCCCCGATTTCATGTTTTCTAATAGTAGAGACTCCCTCGATTATGCGAATCGCTGGAGGAGCCCACACACGGAGCCGGCCTGTCACGGTGATCGGAAGTCGTGTTCAACTCTTCACGAGATCTCCTCCCGAGGTCGTTGATATGGGTGCTCGAACATCGCCGATATAGTCACCCCCTCTACTTTATTCCCACCCCTTCAGCCAAAGAACTGTGCATAACTTTCCGCCCGGGCATCGGAATCGCTAATGTGATCACAATTCGGAATCGGCACTCCCAGACGGTCGATAGGGCGCTGGTTTCGCGGAATTCCGTTCCGGCGCCGAAATTCCGCCCTGGAGCGTGCGTTATAGTTCACCGACAACCGTACCCTTCGATCAAACGCAGATATCTGTTCGCCCGGGGGTCGGAACCACCCGCGAGGCCCCAACTCGGAATCGACACTTCGACCCGGTCGGTAAAAGGTTGCATTCGAAGATTTCTGGTCCGGCGCAAAATTCCTCTCTGGGAGCGTGGTCGCGGGCCGTCGATGCGATCGCATACAGACACCTCTTCGCTCAAACGGGCACAACTTTCTACTCGTTATCGGAATTGCTTTAAGACCACAATTCGGAATCGGCACTCAGAGACGCCAATGCCCGCTTATCGGCTTAGGCGATAAAACGTCGTAACGGTGTAAAAACCTTCGTTTCGCACTCTGAAATCGTGATTCTAGCCGACGATCTCCCCGATTTCATAGTTTTCTAATAGTAGAGACTCCCTCGATTATGCGAATCGCTGGAGGAGCCCACACACGGAGCCGGCTGTCACGGTGATCGGAAGTCGTGTTCAACTCTTTGCGAGATCTCCTCCCGAGGTCGTTGATATGGGTGCTCGAACATCGCCGATAGTCACCCCCTCTACTTTATTCCCACCCCTTCAGCCAAGAACTGTGCATAACTTTCCGCCCGGGCATCGGAATCGCTAATGTGATCACAATTCGGAATCGGCACTCCCAGACGTCGATAGGGCGCTGGTTTCGCGGAATTCCGTTCCGGCGCGAAATTCGCCCGGAGCGTGTGTTAGTAGACCGACAACCTTACCCTTCGATCGGACGCAGATATCTGTTCGCGGGGGTCGGAACCAACCGCGAGGCCTCCAATTAAGAATCGACACTTCGACCCGGTCGGTAAAAGGTCGCATTCGGAGATTTCCGGTCCGACGCAAAATTCTCTCGGGAGTGTGGTCGCGGGCCGTCGATGCGATCGCATACGGACACCTCTTCGCTCAAACGTGCATAACTTTCTACTCGGTTATCGGAATTGCATATAAGACCACAATTCGGAATCAGAACTCAGAGACGCCCGACGCCCGCTTATCGCGAAAATGATAAGAATGTCGTTTCGGGGTCCAAAAACCTTCGTTTTGCACTTCGAAATTGCGATTCTAGCCGACGATCTCCCCGATTTCAAAGTTTTCTAATAGTAGAGACTCCATCGTTTCGGGGTCCAAAAACCTTCGTTTTGCACAAAATCCACAAATTCCACTATGATAATCAAGTCTGTGTACATATCTGACAGGGGCATACCCCTGGTAGTACAAAAGTGTCACTCCTCTCTCCTCTCACCCTCGCTAGGCCTCGGCCTACGCGAGCTACTAACCTCTTCCTCCCTCTCCCGACGCCGGTCTGGGGAGGAGGGTCTCGAAGACGTGGTAGCCTCCGGTCGCGGTAGTCCTCCTCCTCGCACCACGGAGGGTCCCCTAGCGACACGATGTCATCAAGGGAGGCGAACGCTGATCCGGTCCTCGCCGGCGTCCCCTGCTGAGCCTGCCGCTGCTGCTCCCGGCGCTTCTTCAGCACCGGTCCTTGAGGATCTCGTAATCCGCGGCAATCCATGACCGAGCTGTCTCGGCCTCCCTCTGACTCTCTCGGGCCTCGAGCAGACCCCTCATGGGGCCCGGTCTCCCTCAACTCCTCCATGGCTGTCACCATGGTCCGCCGCTGCGCATCAAAAGACAAAAGAGGATCAGTCTCTGAAACATGTGCAGACAAAAGAGAAAGAAGAAAGTGTCTCACCTCGGCCTCCAGACCGGAAATCCGCGCTCTAGCTCCAGACGCAAACTCTCCATCTGTGCCTGGAGAGTAGCCACATCTCCTCCCTGCCGCTGCATGTCAAGGGGCAGCATGTTAGAACATTCAATAGACTTTGAAAGAAAGTACTAGTTTGGTGTCTTACCTGAGCCCCAATCTCTCGAGCCTGCTCCTCAAGCTCCCGGACTCTCGCCCGCTCGGTCCAGGGCCTTCTGCAAGCGGACCGCCAGGTTCCCCCGGCCGGCTGGCGGACAAGCTCGCCCCCGCATCCCGACTCGCCTGTGCCCTCAATAGCTCTCCTCTCTGCATGCACAAATCTTGGTCAGAAATCAAATCAAATCAAATCAATGGCAATTTCAAGATCAACGGTTGAAGATACTCACCAGGGTCCTGACCTCGGTCCGGAGCCTCGTCAGCTCCACCTCCTGCTCGGCCAGTCGCCCTCCAAGAGGCGGATGGCCTGTGACTCCGGCATCTGCCAAATGCTTCAAGGTTAGAATCAATTAAATTCGGATCCGACCAAGGCTTAGAGTTAGGAGTTTCACTCACACTCGTGGTCAAGCCGGAGTCACCCGGCGTATCGTGCCTGGTAGTCCTCCATATAAGCCGAGCTGTCCTGGAGGTCGGTCACTCGTACCACCTGCTCTCCTCCATCGCGCCAGTACGCGACAGTGCTGCCATGGTCTGCCCCCCAGTCGCGGTCCTCGGCAAAGAACCGCGGCGTGAGTGCCCCTCTCTCCCGAGGGAGGACCTCGATGGCCGGCTGGTGCCAGCCCAGGGTCCGTACCACAACTCCAAATACAGTACCTCAATGTCCCGAGGCACAGTAAAAGGAGGTGGCGGTCGAACAAGGGGCGACCTGCCGCCACGCCGGGTGCGAGGCGTCCGCCTCCCCCACATAGGGTGTCCACACCACCTGAGAAGAATGAGAAAGGCACTGGTCAGTAAACATCAATGCAGCAGTAAGAAGGAATGCAAAAGCTAGTTGAGGGTTTCATACCTGATCATGCGGTAGTGGTCAAGTGCGACCGCCATCCTACCTCCTGTCCTCCTGGGTGACCCTGGGGTCCGGGGCCACCTCCCACTCGTCATGAGAGGCACCATCATCTGGCGCCCCTCTACAAGTGTCCCGCGTCCCATCGGGAAGCGGGTGTACCCCAGATCTGCAAGAAGAGAAAGTCAGTCAGTCAGTCAAGCATTTAATCAATTGAAATTCAAGTTGAGCTTTACAGGAAAAAAATTGCGTACCTGAAGGAAGGGGGTGAAGCCCCAGTGCTCTGAGAGCGCTGCGAGCTGCTGGGGAGGAGAGAGAAAAGGTGTCCCAGCATCGCAGCACCCCAAGCGTACCTCCCCGCCTGCGCCAAGTCCCTCAGCAACAGCACGAACTTGCAGTTCATCTGTGTGACTGCGTCGCGAACAACAGGCGTCCAAGAGGTAGCTGGCAAAAATCCGCACCGAGCGCTCCTCGCTCCGGTCTCCTAAGTCGAGTGCCCCCCCACTCCAGCATAGAACTCATCCAGTGACTCTAGGGGTCCTCTCCTCTCCCCCTCAGTCAAACCGCCTCTGACAACGATCCGAGCAGGATCCGGAGCGGCGCCCCCCTCTTCTCCTCCCAGCCACGAACTCTGGCCCCAGTAGCTCTACTATGTCGTCATAGTAGCCCCTCTCTCCAATCCGACCACCAGCTCTCCCTGAACCGGCAGTCCCGTCAGATACGCCACATCCTCCAATGTGGGTATCATGTGACCCCAAGGCATGATGAATGCCTTGCAGTCCCCCATCTCTCCCTCAACGCCTCCAGGTACGGTATGTCTAAGTGAAAGGGGCGTACGAGAGTAGATGCCCGAAACCATCCTCGCAATCTGAGCCTGCTGGGCCTCGGAAGCGCGTGGTACCATGCCCAGCACAAGTCCCAGGTCACCCTGCTCCTCATTCTGCCCTTGCCCTGCAGAAAACACAGAAAACTCAACGTCAGTATCGATTGCCGTTTACTCAAGGGTTGGTGGCAAGGGTCTGTCGTTTACTAAAAGTAGACGTCTGAGGTGGCCGTTTAGTTCCTGTGTCGACGTCCGGCCCCATTGCCGTCAAGTTCCCCTTGACGGCAAGGGGTTGGACGTCAGCAAGAACTCGACGGCAACCGATGTTGCCGTCAATTCTTGCCTGACCCGACGGCGTTTCCCCTGTTTCCCCGTCTTTTCACCAAATTCATCACACTCACAGAGGTTTTAGGGTACTCACCCGGGGTCGTCGAGGTGCCTCCGCCTCCGTCTCATCTCCTCCTCGGTCTCTTCACCCTCCGGTGTGTCCTCCACCACCACTTCTTCCTCTCCTCCGCCATAGCCATTTCCCCTCTTCTTCTTTCCTCCTCCGGTTGGCGGCGCCCCGGATGGTGGTTCGCTTTTCCCTCCTCTCATTGTTGTCTCGAGCAAAGGGAGCAAGGTGGTCTAGGTTCGTTTTCTCCTTCTCCCGGCGCTTTGGAAGACGAAATGGCGCCGGGAGAAGGCGTCGGGTAAAAAAAAAGGGCGTTTTCTGATTTAACGTCCAGGTCTGGCCGTTTAACGTTATCTGACGTCAACCCCAGGCCGCTGGCGTACGCTCGACGGCCATGGTATGGACGTCAATGTCCTTTCAATCTCAGACCTCGAATTCTGGTCGACGTCTAGGTCTGGACGTCTAGTTTAAACTCGACGGCTACATAGGTGGACGTCGATGGAGGTTGGCGACCATAGGTTGGACGTTAACCAGAGGTTGGCGGCCATCGATGTGGACGCCAACTACTCCGCACTCAGTCCTCACAACACTGTCTTTGAACATACTTTGAGGTCATTTCACACCCATTTCACCACATTCCACATTCACACATCAATCAATCAATGCAAGTCAATTGAACACAAATGAGATCTATTGCTTATTCATCTGAAATTGGGTTACATTTATTTGAAAATAAGAAAAGCACATCACTTTGCCCTGCGGGCCATAAAATAACCACAAGCAACGGGAAGGATGCTATAATTGTATTCCTCATACTTCAAGATCTCTTCCAGTTTTCCTGCACTGCCAATCCCACTTTCTTACTCACTGTATACTTCTTCCATGTCTTCAAACCTTTCTTCATCATCTTCTCATTTCTCCCAGTAACAATCACATCAGTACCGTTGAATGAAGTTGGGATTCCCCGTGGAATCCCAAGCTGACAATGGCACCGATGTGCTGATACACCACCATCTGATCTGCTCCTATTAGCACAGATCTCTGTCCTCCCTGGTCCTTGCTCTGAACTCGATAGTCCTCATAAACAGTGGCCTCACAATGAACTATCCATGCCCAGATATGCTAAGTGATCTCTCCAGCATCTCTGCCCTTCAAGTGTGCTGTCAAACACTTGATCTCATCCTCAGGCTCGTACCATGCCTGCTGCAGTGCACTGAACTCCGAAGGAAGACTCTGGAGGGGGTAGGTTGTGCATCAGCAAAATCAAAACTTTAGATGAGCTTCCATCCATACTGGAGCAGAGAGAAACAAACCCGCAGGTGCGTCGCCTAAGCTCATGTGGTGAGCGAACTGTACAGGTGAGCCAGCACTGGCAGGGCAAGTGACTGCCCGCGCCACAGCAGAGTGAGAATCCCAACATGCTCATAGAGGATGAAGTCGCCACTCGTGGGGAACAGGAACAACCCGGCCAGGCAAAGAGTCAGTCCTCGCGTCTCGCCCTCTCCCCGCCAATTTCCCGAGCATGCTGGATCAGCCACCAAGCCAGTCGGTCCAGGAAGATCACATCCTTGTTCGTCATCCGCAGCACCTCCTTCTTGTCTCGCACGATGTCTGCGAGGATTCCTCCCATGGAAGGAGAGGAGTCGCTGCATCATACTCCAGACACCGCTGCCATCCCAAGAACAGTCCACCTCTCCAGCAGCACGCTCGCCTCGAATCCTTGGAACACGAAGGTGTGCGTGTGCGGATGCCATCTCTCCACCAGCGCCCATAGGGCATCGAACCCCCACCACATTTCCTTCATGTTCTTGGCCAAGACTACCATGAAGTTCAAGTGCCATAGTCCAATAAAGCCTCGCATGTCCAACGTGATGGCGTTAACCAGATTCACGAGCCAGGAAAAGGCCCGTACCTGGCCTTGGCTTGGGAATGCGGGAACTTCCTGCATGGGAGGCGGGAGTTCTGTAAGAAAAGTTGTTTGGGGCATTTCAGCCCAGAAATAGCAGAAGTAGTCATCACTACCTCTCCATTGCTAGACGTGCGCTTAGGTGGCCGGAACTTCCACTCAGAACTCCGGGATTCGCACCTGAAGATTGTCCGGTCGTGAAGAGGCCATCTTGCTGTGCTTTTCTGTCTCTCTGCTCTCTGGTTCGCAGCAGGAGCAGGGAGGGACGGAGGAGGAAGATAATAGAGTCCTTATGGGCTCCCATCTCCTATATTATCGGTCTGATCCGCTGTCAGGTAGACGTCCTTATCGTGTGGACGTCAGTTTAAGGTGACGGCAACATATGTGGACGTTAACAATATGACTGGCGGCCATCGATGTGGACGTTTACTGACCGGAAGTTTTTAAAGTCTTATTCTTTATATGGCCATTATCCATTATCTTGTGCTTCGAGTTGTTTTGCAGATATCTTAAGCACAAGTCGCGCTTCAATTTCAGAACGCTCATGCGCCCTTGGGCGTTACAGGTATGTCTAACATAGGGACCCACCAGAGGCGAATAACTTGGCGACCGTGAACCTGAGTTCCCCTTCATCAAAAACCGTGACAGGTTTGCGATCTCTCAGTTATTCGTAGGCCTTTAGAATTTCCTCTAGTGCTAACTTGCATTTTAGATAGGCAACCACACCAGCATGCATCTTCACTGCTAACATTCTCTTACTAACACTCAAAAAAAAAATGGTGATTTCCTCCGATATATGATTGCTCCATGGTTTCCCCAGCTCGGGTAGCCTACTGGGTTCGTTCACCTTCATGTCTGTCCAGGTTGATATGGGTCTTTGTTGCCCTTCTTTTACTTGTCCCACCGTGCTTCCAAACAATATGATCATTCCAGCTTATTGAGTTCATTTGAGCCTTCGCCAGTCGCGAGCTTAATTCCGGACTTCAGGTTTTCCAGGCATGTGATTCCAGTTAGAATCTTTTGATAATCCTTTGAGAGCTCAACAACTCCTTGTCTTCGTGACCTCCTAAATTCGGGACCGACGTCCTGATAGGCCAGCGAGCCCACGGCTCCGGTTACGAGACCCTCCTGATTCAACCGTCATATTACAAACTCCTTTGACTCAGACACGCCGAAAACTAGTCAAGTCCAACACGGCCCTGCAGGAACCCTACCATTGGGTTGAGGTTGTAGTTACACGGGTAGATCATCCTTCCCCTATTTGTCTCTCAGAAGATTCGTATTTGTTCCTAGCTTGTCTCTTTCGTTTGGTTGCTAGAACTCTTATCCTCGGAAATGGCCCGTCCATTAAATCTCCGCGTCCTTTGTTTACCGAGACGCCAACCTTTCAGTCCGCTCTGCTCCCTTGCAAGCCGGACGTCTCGGAGGGGCATTTGTAGACGCGAGATTTGGCCCATTTCCCGCAAGGCAATTTGGCCCATAAGCTTCGTTTGACCGTTTGTTGACTGGCCTCGGATTCCATGTAGACGGCAGCATCGATGCGCCTACTACTGGTTGACGGCATGACCCCTGGACGCCGACCCATCTTGACGTCCACATCTCTGGACGTCTGCATGGGGTTGGCGGCAAGATCTATTGACGTCAAGGTCGTTTACCTGGTCTGCGCAACTAACCCGAGAGAGAAGAATAGCCCACTTGCGCCATTGTCTCGCCCATGCAACGCATGGGGCCGTTCCCAACGGGTATATGGGCCACCTTGGCAGTCCTTGACCCAGTAAAAATCCCATTGGCCTCTCCCCATTGGTTAGAGCTTAAACACATGGAGTGCCACATGTGCAAGTGTGTTTCTTCACCATGAGCATCCAATGCTCTCACCCCCGAGCTCACTGTCTATATAACTCCCCCTTGGTCCCTCTGACAAGGGGGGAGAGCTGGACGTCCACATGCTGTTGCTTTGAGAGAGGAGAGAGAAAATTCCACCCAAGCTTCACCAAGTCATCCTCTACTTCCTCAACCTTTGGGAGTCCAAGGAGGCTTCTCTGGAGCTGAAGGAGCCTCTGCAACGAGCTAGCATCACCAGCAACGAGGATCACCTCCCCCACTCTTCTCTCTCTTCCTCCTTTTCTCTTTTAGATACTGCATATCACACACTCTTTCCACACACTCTAGGCACGTAGGGCACTTTCCTACACACCTAGAAAGGGGTTTCCCAACCAAAAACGGAGGGAAGAAGGGTGGTCATAACACTTGGCCACCCCTCTTCTCAGTCCGCAACCGTACGGGACTCTCCTTTTGGGCCCTCCACATTCGTTTTGAGCATTTACTGCACTATTTAGGGTCTAATAGAGTTTTGTTCTGTGGCAGGAACGATCCAAAGAAGACCGTGGAGCTCTCTTCCTTTGGCCGGCTGAAGGAGGAGAAGTTGGAGCTTCACCATCACCCGCGACGCGAGGCTACTACTCCGGCGTGATCAGCACAACTCCTTGGGCACAGGTAAGGCCCTGGCGATCACAATCATCTCCCATCCCCTTCCGGTTCTCCTTGTTTTCCCTCAGTCAACCTGGTCAAACAAGAAGTCAACAAGGTCAACCGGCATACTCTCCATCGCCAACGGAGGAGCGGAACGTCCGTGAACCACCGTCGAGAAGGTCACACCGGCCGGCACCCGAGGATGGAGGCGGATATATATGTTCGCCCGGGGGTCGGAACCACCCGCGAGGCGCCAATTCGGAATCGGCACTTCGACCAGGTGGATAAAAGGTCGCATTCGGAGATTTCCGATCAGGCGCAAAATTCCTCTCCGGGAGTGTGGTCGCAGGCCGTCGATGCAATCGCATACGGACACCTCTTCGCTCAAACGGGCATACCTTTCTACTCGGTTATCGGAATTGCTTATAAGACCACAATTCGGAATCGGCACTCAGAGACGCCCGATGCCCCCTTATCGCGTAAGGTGATAAGACGTCGTTTCGGGGTCCAAAAACCTTCGTTTCGCACTCTGAAATTGAGATTCTAGCCGACGATCTCCCCGATTTCAAAGTTTTCTAATAGTAGAGACTCCCTCGATTACGCGAATCGCTGGCGGAGCCCACACACGGAGCCGGCCTGTCACGGCGATCGGATGTCGTGATCAACTCTTCGTGAGATCTCTCCCGAGGTCGTTGATATGGGTGCTCGAACATCGCCGATATAGTCACCCCCTCTAGTATATTCCCACCCCTTCAGCCAAAGAACTGTGCATACTTTCCGCCCGGTCATCGGATTTGCTAATGCGACCACAATTCGGAATCGACACTCCGAGACGGTCGATTGGGCGCTTGTTTCGCGGAATTCCGTTCCGGCGCCGAAATTCCGCCCTGGAGCGTGCGTTATAGTTCACCGACAACCGTACCCTTCGATCGAACGCAGATATCTGTTCGCCCGGGGGTCGGAACCACCCGCGAGGCCCCAATTCGGAATCGGCACTTCGACCTGGTCGGTAAAAGGTCGCATTCGGAGATTTTCGGTCTGGAGCAAAATTCCTCTCCGGGAGCGTGGTCGCGGGCCGTCGATGCGATCGCATACGGACACCTCTTCGCTCAAACGGGCACAACTTTCTACTCGGTTATCGGAATTGCTTATAAGACAACAATTCGGAATCGGCACTCAGAGACGCCCGACGCCCGCTTATCGCCTTAGGCGATAAAACGTCGTAACGGGATCCAAAAACCTTCGTTTCGCACTCCGAAATTGCGATTCTAGCCGACGATCTCCCCGATTTCAAAGTTTTCTAATAGTAGAGACTCCCTCGATTATGCGAATCGCTGGCGGAGCCCACACACGAAGCCGGCCTGTCACGGTGATCGGAAGTCGTGTTCAACTCTTCACGAGATCTCCTTCCGAGGTCGTTGATATGGGTGCTCGAAGATCGCCGATATAGTCACCCCCTCTAGTTTATTCCCACCCCTTCAGCCAAAGAACTGTGCATAACTTTCCGCCTGGGCATCGGAATCGCTAAGGCGACCACAATTCGGAATCGACACTCCAAGACGGTCGATGGGCGCTGGTTTCACGGAATTCCGTTCCGGCGCCGAAATTCCGCCCCGGAGTGTGCTTTATAGTACACCGACAACCGTACCCTTCGATCGGACGTAGATATCTGTTCGCCCGGGGGTCGGAACCACCCGCGAGTCCCCAATTCGGAATCGGCACTTCGACCCAGTCAGTAAAAGGTCGCATTCGGAGATTTCCGGTCCGGCGCAAAATTTCTCTCTGAGAGCGTGGTCGCGGGCCGTCGATGCGATCCCATACGGACACCTCTTCGCTCAAACGGGCATAACTTTCTACTCGGTTATCGGAATTGCTTATAAGACCACATTTCGGAATCGACACTCAGAGACGCCCGACGCTCCCTTATTGACTATGGCCATAAGACGTCGTTTCGTGGTCCAAAAGCCTTCGTTTCGCACTCTGAAATTGCGATTCTAGCTGACGATCTCCCTGATTTCAAGTTTTCTAATAGTAGAGACTCCCTCGATTACGCGAATCACTGGCGGAGCCCACACGCGGAGCCAGCCTGTCACAGCGATCGGAGGTTGTGTTCAACTCTTCGCGAGATCTCCTCCCGAGGTCGTTGATATGGGTGCTCGAACATCGCCGATATAGTCACCCCCTCTAGTTTATTCCCACCCCTTCAGCCAAAGAACTGTGCATAACTTTCCGCCCGGGCACCTGAATCGCTAATGTGACCACAATTCTGAATCGGCACTCCGAGACGGTCGATAGGACGCTGGTTTCGCGGAATTCCATTCCGGCGCCGAAATTCCGCCCCGGAGCGTGCTTATAGTACACCGACAACCGTACCCTTCGATCGGACGCAGATATAAGTTCGCCCGGGGGTCGGAACCACCCGCGAGGCCCCAATTCGGAATCGGCACTTCGACCCGGTCGATAAAAGGTCGCATTCGGAGATTTCCCATCCGGCGCAAAATTGCTCTCCGGGAGTGTGGTCGCAGGCCGTCGATGCAATCGCATACGGACACCTCTTCGCTCAAACGGGCATACCTTTCTACTCAGTTATCGGAATTGCTTATAAAACCACAATTCGGAATCGGCACTCAGAGACGCCCGACGCCCGCTTATCGCCTTAGGCGATAAAATGACGTAACGGGGTCCAAAAACCTTCGTTTCGCACTCTGAAATAGCGATTCTAGCCGACGATCTCCCCGATTTCAAAGTTTTCTAATAGTAGAGACTCCCTCGATTATGCGAATCGCTGGCGGAGCCCACACACGGTGCCGACCTGTCACGGCGATCGGAAGTCGTGTTCAACTCTTCACGAGATCTCCTCCCGAGGTCGTTGATATGGGTGCTCGAACATCGCCGATATAGTCACCCCCTCTAGTTTATTCCCACCCCTTCAGCCAAAGAACTGTGCATAACTTTCCGCCCGGGCATCAGAATCGCTAATGCGACCACAATTCGGAATCGACACTCCGAGACGGTCGATTGGGCGCTGGTTTTGCGGAATTCCGTTTCGGCGCCGAAATTCCGCCTCGGAGCATGCGTTATAGTTCACCGACAACCGTCTCCTTCGATCGAATGCAGATATCTGTTCGCCCAGAGGTCGGAACCACCCGCGAGGCCACAATTCGGAATCGGCACTTCGACCCGGTCGGTTAAAAGGTCGCATTCGGAGATTTCCGGTCCGGCTCAAAATTCCTCTCCGGGAGCGTGGTCGCGGGCCGTCGATGCGATCGCATACGAACACCTCTTCGCTCAAACGGGCACAACTTTCTACTGGGTTATCGGAATTGCTTATAAGACCACAATTCGGAATCAGCACTATGAGACGCCCGACACCCGCTTATCGCCCTAGGTGATAAGATGTCGTAACGGGGTCCAAAAACCTTCGTTTCGCACTCCGAAATTGCGATTCTGGCCGACGATCTCCCCGATTTCAAAGTTTTCTAAAAGTAGAGACTCCCTCGATTACGCGAATCGCTGGCGGAGCCACACACAAAGCCGGCCTGTCACCGCGATCGGAAGTCGTGTTCAACTCTTCGCGAGATATCCTCCCGAGGTCGTTGATATAGGTGCTCGAACATTGCCGATATAGTCACCCCCTCTAGTTTATTCCCACCCCTTCAGCCAAAAAACTGTGCATAACTTTCCACCCGGCATCGGAATCGCTAATCTGACCACAATTCGGAATCGGCACTCCGAGACGGTCGATAGGGCGCTGGTTTCACGGAATTCCGTTCCGGCGCTGAAATTCGCCCCGGAGCGTGCGTACACCGACAACCGTACCCTGCGATCGGACGTAAATATCTGTTCGCCCGGGGGTCGGAACCACCCGCGAGGCCCCAATTCGGAATCAGCACTTCGACCCGGTCGGTAAAAGGTCGCATTCGGTGATTTCCGGTCTGCCGCAAAATTCCTCTCCGAGAGCGTGGTCGCGGGCCGTCGATGTGATCGCATACAGATACCTCTTCGCTCAAACGGGCATAACTTTCTACTCGGTTATCAGAATTACTTATAAGACCACAATTCGGAATCAGCACTCAGAGACGCCCGATGCCTACTAATCGCCAGATGTCGTTTCGAGGTCCAAAAACCTTCGTTTCGCACTCCGAAATTGCGATTCTAGCCGACGATCTCCCCGATTTCAAAGTTTTCTAATAGTAGAGACTCCCTCGATTATGCGAATCGCTGGCGGACCCCACAGGCGGAGCCGGCCTGTCACGGCGATCGGAAGTCGTGTTCAACTCTTCGCGAGATCTCTTCCCGAGGTCGTTGATATGGGTGCTCGAACATTGCTGATATAGTCACCCCCTCTAGTTTATTCCCACCTCTTCAGCCAAAGAACTGTGCATAACTTTCCGCACGGGCATCAGAATCGCTAATGTGACCACAATTCGGAATCGGCACTCTGAGACGGTCGATAGGGCGCTGGTTTCGCGGAATTCTGTTCCGACGCCGAAATTCCGCCCCGGAGCGTGCGTTATAGTACACCGACAACCGTACCCTTCGATCGGACGCAGATATCTGTTCGCCCGGGGGTCGGAACCACCCGCGAGGCCCCAATTCTGAATCAGCACTTCGACCCTGTGGGTCAAAGGTCACATTCGGAGAATTCCGGTCCGGCGTAAAATTTCTCTCCGGGAGCGTGGTCGCGGGCCGTCGGTGTGATCGCATACGAACACCTCTTCGCTCAAACGAGCATAACTTTCTATTCGGTTATCAGAATTGCTTATAAGACCACAATTCAGAATCGACACTCAGAGACGCCCGACGCCCGCTTATCGCCCCAGGTGATAAGATGTCGTTTCGGGGTCCAAAAGCCTTCGTTTCGCACTCCGAAATTGCGATTCTAGCCGACGATCTCCCCGATTTCAAAGTTTTCTAAAAGTAGAGACTCCCTCGATTACGCGAATCGCGGGCGGAGCCCACACACGGAGCCGGCCTGTCACGGCGATCGGAAGTCGTGTTCAACTCTTCGTGAGATCTCGTCCCCAGGTCGTTGGTATGGGTGCTCGAACATAGCCGATATAGTCACCCCCTCTAGTTTATTCCCACCCCTTCAGCCAAAGAACTGTGCATAACTTTCCGCCCGGGCATCGGAATCGCTAATGTGACCACAATTCGGAATCGTCACTCCGAGACGGTCGATAGGGCGTAGGTTTCGCGGAATTCATTTCGGCGCCGAAATTCCACCCCGGAGCGTGCGTTATAGTACACCGACAACCGTACCTTCGATCAGACACATATATCTATTTGGCCAGGGGTCGGAACCACCCGCGAGGCCCCAATTCGGAATCGACACTTGATCCGGTCGGTAAAAGGTCGCATTCGGAGAGTTCCAGCCCGACGCAAAATTCCTCTCCGGCAGCGTGGTCGCGGGCCGTCGATGCGATCGCATACGGACACCTCTTCGCTCAACGGGCATAACTTCTATTCGGTTATCAGAATTCCTTATAAGACCACAATTCGGAATCGGCACTCAGGACGCCCGATGTCCCCTTATTGCCTAGGGCCATAAGATGTCGTTTCGAGGTCCAAAAACCTTCGTTTCGCACTCCGAAATTGCGATTCTAGCTGACGATCTCCCCGATTTCAAAGTTTTCTAAAAGTAGAGACTCCCTCGATTACGCGAATCGTTGGCGGAGCCCACACACAAAGCCGGCCTGTCACCGCGATCGGAAGTCGTGTTCAACTCTTCGCGAGATCTCCTCCCGAGGTCGTTGATATGGGTGCTCGAACATTGCCGATATAGTCACCCCCTCTAGTTTATTCCCACCCCTTCAGCCAAAGAACTGTGCATAACATTCCATCCGGGCATCGAAATCGCTAATGTGACCACAATTTGGAATCGGCACTCCGAGACGGTCAATAGGGCGCTGGTTTCACGGAATTCCGTTTCGGCGCCGAAATTTCGCTTCGGAGCGTGCGTTATAGTACACCGACAACCGTACCCTTCGATCGGACGTAAATATCTGTTCGCCCGGGGGTCGGAACCACCCGCGAGGCCCCAATTCGGATCGGCACTTCGACACGGTCGGTAAAAAGTCGCATTCAGAGATTTTCAGTCTGCCGCAAAATTCCTCTCCGGGAGCGTGGTTGCGGGCCGTCGATGCGATCGCATACGGACACCTCTTCGCTCAAACGGGCATAACTTTCTACTCGGTTATCGGAATTGCTTATAAGACCACAATTCGGAATCGGCACTCAGAGACGCCCGACGCCCACAATTGCCAGACGTCATTTCGGGGTCCAAAAACCTTCGTTTCGCACTCCGAAATTGTGATTCTAGACAACGATCTCCCCGATTTCAAAGTTTTCTAATAGTAGGACTCCCTCGATTATGCGAATCGCTGGCGGAGCCCAAAGGCGGAGCCGGCCTGTCACGGCGATCGGAAGTCGTGTTCAACTCTTCGCTAGATCTCCTCCCGAGGTCGTTGATATGGGCACTCGAACATTGCCGATATAGTCACCCCCTCTAGTTTATTCCCACCTCTTCAGCCATAGAACTGTGCATAACTTTCCGCCCGGGCATCGGAATCGCTAATGTGACCACAATTGGAATCGGCACTCTGAGACGGTCGATAGGGCGCTGGTTTCACGGAATTCCATTCCGACGCCGAAATTCTGCCCCAGAGCGTGCGTTATAGTACACCGACAACCGTACCCTTCGATCGGACGCAGATATCTGTTCGCCCGGGGGTCGAACCACCCGCGAGGCCCCAATTCTGAATCGGCACTTCGACCCGGTGGGTAAAAGGTCACATTCGGAGATTTCCGGTCCGACGTAAAAATTCCCTCCGGGAGCGTGGTCGCGGGCCGTCGATGCGATCGCATACGGACACCTCATCGCTCAACGGGCATAACTTCCTACTCGGTTATTGGAATTGCTTATAATACCACAATTCGGAATCGGCACTCAGAGATGCCCTAGGGCGATAAGATGTCATTTCGGGGGTCCAAAAACCTTCGTTTCGCACTCCGAAATTGCGATTCTAGCAGACGATCTCCCCGATTTCAAGGTTTTCTATTAGTAGCGACTCCCTCGATTACGCGAATCGCTGGAGGAGACCACACACGGAGCCGGCCTATCACTGCGATTGGAAGTCGTGTTCAACTCTTCGCGAGATCTCGTCCCGAGGTCGTTGATATGGGTGCTCGAACATCGCCGATATAGTCACCCCCTCTAGTTTATTCCCACCCCTTCAGCTAAAGAACTGCGCATAACTTTTCGCCCGCGCATCGGAATCGCTAATGTGACCACAATTCGGAATCGGCACTCCGAGACGGTCGATAGGGCGCTGGTTCGCGGAATTCCGTTCCGACGCCGAAATTTCGCCCCAGAACGTGCGTTATAGTACACCGACAACCGTACCCGTCGATCGGACGCAGACATCTGTTCGCCCGACGATCGGAACCGGCAAGCCCCACATTCGGAATCGGCACTTCGACCCGGTCGGTAAAAGGTCGCATTCAGAGATTTCCGATCCGCACAAAAATTCCTCTCCGGGAGCGTGGTTGCGGGCGTCGATGCGATCGCATACGGTACCTCTTCGCTCAAACGGGCATAACTTCCTACTCGGTTATTGGAATTTCTTATAAGACCACAATTCGGAATCGGACACTCAGAGAAGCCCGACGCCCCCTTATCGCCTAGGGCGATAAGACGTCATTCGGGGTCCAAAAACCTTCATTTCGCACTCCAAAATTGCGATTCTAGCCGACGAACTCCCCGATTTCAAGGTTTTCTAATAGTAGATTCTCCCTCGATTACGCGAATCGCTGGCGGAGCCACACATGGAGCCGGCCTGTCACGGCGATCGGAAGTTGTGTTCAACTCTTCGCGAGATCTCCTCCCGAGGTCGTTGATATGGGTGCTCAAACATCGCCGATGTAGTCACCCCCTCTAGTTTATTCCTACCCCTTCAGCCAAATAACTATGCATAACTTTCCGCCCGGGCATCGGAATCGCTAATGTGACCACAATTCGGAATTGGCACTTGAGATGGTCAATAGGGCGCCAGTTTCGTGGAATTCCGTTCCGGCGCCGAAATTCCGCCTCGGAGCGTGCGTATAGTACACGAAACCGTACCCAACGATCGGACGGAGATATCTGTTCGCCCGGGGGTCGAAATCAGCCGCGAGGCCCCAATTCGGAATCGGCACTTCGACCCGGTCGGTAAAAGGTTGCATTCAGAGATTGCCGGTCCGGCGCAAAATTCCTCTCCGGGAACGTGGTCGCTGGCCGTCGATGCGATCGCATACGGACACCTCTTCGCTCAAACGGGCATAACTTTCTACTCGGTTATCAGAATTCTTATAAGACCATATTCGGAATCGGCACTCAGACACGCCCGACACCCTCCTATTGCCTAGGGCGATAAGACGTCGTTTCGGGGTCCAAAAACCTTCGTTTCGCACTCCGGAATTGCGATTCTAGCCAACAATCTCCCCGATTTCAAGGTTTTCCAATAGTAGCGACTCCCTCGATTTCACGAATTGCTGGCGGAGCACACACACGGAGCCGGCCTATCACGGCGATCGAAAGTCGTGTTCAACTCTTCGCGAGATCTCCTCTCGAGGTCATTCATAGGTGCTCGAACATCGCCGATATAGTCAACCCCTCTTGTTTATTCCCACCCCTTCAGCCAAGAACTGTGCATAACGTTTCGCCAGGCATCGAAATCGCTAATGTGACCACAATTCGGAATGGCACTCCGAGACGGTCGATAGGGCACTAGTTTCGCGGAATTCCATTCCGACGTCGAAATTCCGCCCCGGAGCGTGCGTTATAGTACACCGACAACCGTACCCTTCGATCGGACGCAGATATTTGTTCGCCCGGGGGTCGGAACCACCCGCGAGGCCCCAATTCGGAATCGGCACTTCGACGCGGTCGGTAAAAGGTCGCATTCGGAGATTTCCAGTCTGGCGCAAAATTCCTCTCTGGGAGCGTGGTCGCGGGCCGTCGATGCGATCGCATACGGACACCTCTTCGCTCAAACAGGCATAACTTTCTATTCGGTTATCAGAATTACTTATAAGACCACAATTTGGAATCGGCACTCAGAGATGCCCGACGTCCCCTTATTGTCTAGGGCGATAAGATGTCATTTCGGGGTCCAAAAACCTTCGTTTCGCACTCTGAAATAACAATTCTAGCCGACGATCTCCCTGATTTCACGGTTTTCTATTAGTAGCGACTCCCTCGATTACGCGAATCGCTGGAGGAGCCCACACACGGAGCCGGCCTATCACGGCGATTGGAAGTCGTGTTCAACTCTTCGCGAGATCTCGTCCCGAGGTTGTTGATATGGGTGCTCGAACATCGTCGATATAGTCACCCCCTCTAGTTTATTCCCACCCCTTCAGCCAAAGAACTGTGCATAACTTTTCGCCCGTGCATCGAAATCGCTCATGTGACAACAATTCGGAATCGGCACTCCGAGACGGTCGATAGGGCTTAGTTTCGCGAATTCCGTTTCGGTGCCGAAATTCCGCCCCGGAACGTGCGTTATAGTACACCGACAACCGTACCCATCGATCGGACGCAGATATCTATTCGCCCGGGGGTCGGAACCACCCGCGAGGCCCCAATTGGAATCGGCACTTCGACCCGGTCGGTAAAAGGTCGCATTCAGAGATTTCCGGTCGGCGCAAAATTCCTCTCCGGGAGCGTGGTCGTGGGCCGTCGATGCGATTGTATACGGACACCTCTTCGCTCAAACGGGCATAACTTCCTACTTGGTTATCGGAATTTCTTATAAGACCACAAATCGGAATCGGCACTCAGAGAAGCCCGATGCCCCCTTATTGCCTAGGGCGATAAGACGTCGTTTCGGGGTCCAAAAACCTTCGTTTCACACTCCGAAATTGCGATTCTAGCCGACGATCTCCCTGGTTTCAAAGTTTTCTAAAAGTAGAGACTCCTTCGATTACGTGAATCGCTGGCGGAGCCCACACACGGAGCCGGCCTGTCACGGCGATCGGAAGTCATGTTCAACTCTTCGCGAGATCTCGTCCCGAGGTCGTTGATATGGGTGCTCGAACATCGCCGATATAGTCACCCCCTCTAGTTTATTCCCACCCCTTCAGCCAAAGAACTGTGCATAACTTTCCGCCCGGGCATCGGAATCGCTAATGTGACCACAATTCGGAATCGGCACTCCGAGACGGTCGATAGGGCGCTGGTTTCGCGGAATTCCATTCCGGCGCCGAAATTCCGCCCCGGAGCGTGCGTTATAGTACACCGACAACCGTACCCTTCGATCGGACCCAGATATCTGTTCGCCCGGAGGTCGGAACCACCCGCGAGGCCCCAATTCGGAATCGGCACTTTTACCCGGTCGGTAAAAGGTCACATTCGGAGATTTTTGGTCCGGCGCAAAATTCCTCTCCGGGAGCGTGGTCGCGGGCCGTCGATGCGATCGCATACGGACACCTCTTCGCTCAAACGGGCATAACTTTCTACTCGGTTATCGGAATTGCTTATAAGACCACAATTCGGAATCGGCACTCAAAGACGACTGACGCCCACATGTCGCCTGGGGATAAGACGTCATTTCGTGGTACAAAAATGTTCATTTCGCACTCCGAAATTGCGATTCTAGCCGACGAACTCCCCGATTTCAAAGTTTTCTAATAGTAGAGACTCCTCGATTACGCGAATCGCTGGCGGAGCCCACTGGCGGAGCCGACCTGTCATGGCGATCGGAAGTCGTGTTCAACTCTTCGTGAGATCTCGTCCCGAGGTCGTTGATATAGGTGCTCGAACATCGCCGATATAGTCACCCCCTCTAGTTTATTCCCACCCCTTCAGCCAAAGAACTGTGCATAACTTTCCGCCCGGGCATCGGAATCGCTAATATGACCACAATTCGGAATCGGCACTCCGAGACGGTCGATAGGGCGCTGGTTTCACGGAATTCCGTTCCGGCGCCGAAATTCCGCCCCAGAGCGTGCGTTATAGTACACCGACAATCGTACCCTTCGATCGGACGCAGATATCTGTTCGCCCGGGGGTCGGAACCACCCGCGAGGCCTCAATTCTGAATCGGCACTTCGACCCGGTGGGTAAAAGGTCACATTTAGAGATTACCAGTACGGCGTAAAATTCCTCTCCGGGAGCGTGGTCGCGGGCCGTCGATGCGATCGCATACGGACACCTCTTCGCTCAAACGGGCATACCTTTCTACTCGGTTATCGGAATTGCTTCTAAGGCCACAATTCGGAATCGGAACTCAGAGACGCCCGACACCCCTTACGTCGTTTCGAGGTCCAAAAACCTTCGTTTCGCACTCCGAAATTGCGATTCTAGCCGACGATCTCCCCGATTTCAAAGTTTTCTAATAGTAGAGACTCCCTCGATTACGCGAATCGCTGGCGGAGCCCACACACGGATCCGGCCTGTCACAGTGATCGGAAGTCGTGTCCAACTCTTCGCGAGATCTCGTCCCGACGTCGTTGATATGGGTGCTCGAACATCGCCGATATAGTCACCCCATCTAGTTTATACCCACCCCTTCAGCCAAAGAACTGTGCATAACTTTCCGCCGGGGCATCGGAATCGCTAATGTGACCACAATTCGGAATCGGCACTCCGACGGTCGATTGGGCACTGGTTTCATAGAATTCCATTCTGGCGCCAAAATTCCGCCCTGGAGCGTGCGTTATAGTAAAAGGTCGCATTCGGAGATTTCCGGTCCGGCGCAAAATTTCTCTCTGAGAGCGTGGTCGCGGGCCGTCGATGCGATCGCATACGGACACCTCTTCGCTCAAAGGGCATAACTTTCTACTCGGTTATCGGAATTGCTTATAAGACCACAATTCAGAATCGGCACTCAGAGACACCCGAGGTCCCCTTATCTCCTTGGGCGATATAACACGTCGTTCGGGGTCCAAAAACCTTCGTTTCGCACTACGAAATTGCGATTCTAGCCGACGATCTCCCCGATTTCAAGGTTTTCTAATAGTAGCGACTACCGCGATTACACGAATTGCTGGGGAGCCCACACACGGAGCCGGCCTATCACGGCGATCGAAAGTCATGTTCAACTCTTCGCGAGATCTCCTCCCGAGGTCGTTGATATGGGTGCTCGAACATCACCGATATAGTCAACCCCTCTAGTTTATTCCCACCCCTTCAGCCAAAGAACTGTGCATAACTTTTCACCCAGGCATCGGAATCGCTAATGTGACCACAATTCGGAATCGGCACTCCGAGACGGTCGATAGGGCGCTGGTTTCGCGGAATTCCATTCCGGCGCCGAAATTCCCCCCAAAGCATGCGTTATAGTACACCGACAACCGTACCCTTCGATCGGACGCAGATATCTGTTCGCCCGGGGGTCGGAACCACCCGCGAGGCCCCAATTCGAAATCGGCACTTCGACCCGGTCGGTAAAAGGTCGCATTCGGAGATTTTCGGTCCGGCGCAAAATTCCTCTCCGGGAGCGTGGTCGCGGGCCGTCGATGCGATCGCATACGGACACCTCTTCGCTCAAACGGGCATAACTTCCTACTCGGTTATCGGAATTGCTTATAAGACAACAATTCGGAATCGGCACTCAGAGACGCCCGACGTCCCTTTATCGCCTTGGGCGATAAGATGTCATTTCGGGGTTCTAAAACCTTCGTTTCGCACTCCAAAATTGTGATTCTAGCCGACGATCTCCCCGATTTCAAGGTTTTCTATTAGTAGCGACTCCCTCGATTACGCGAATCACTGGAGGAGCCCACACACGGAGCCGACCTATCTCGGTGATTGGAAGTCGTGTTCAACTCTTCGCGAGATCTCATCCCGAGGTTGTTGATATGGGTGCTCGAACATCGCCGATATAGTCACCCCCTCTAGTTTATTCCCACCCCTTCAGCCAAAGAACTGTGCATAACTTTTCGCCCGTGCATCGGAATCGCTAATGTGACCACAATTCGGAATCGGCACTCCGAGACGGTCGATAGGGCGCTGGTTTCACGGAATTCCGTTCCGGCGCCGAAATTCCGCCCCGGAACGTGCGTTATAGTACACCGACAACCGTACCCTTCGATCGGACGCAGATATCTGTTCGCCCGGGGGTCGGAACCACCCGCGAGTCCCCAATTCGGAATCGGCACTTCGACCCGGTCGGTAAAAGGTTGCATTCGGAGATTTCCGGTCCGGCGCAAAATTCCTCTCCGGGAGCGTGGTCGCGGGCCGTCGATGCGATCGCATACAGACACCTCTTCGCTCAAACGGGCATAACTTTCTACTCGGTTATCGGAATTACTTATAAGACCACAATTCGGAATCGGCACTCAGAGACACCTGACGCCCATATATCGCCTAGGGCGATAAGATGTCGTTTTGGGGTACAAAAACCTTCATTTCGCACTCCGAAATTGCGATTCTAGCCGACGATCTCTCCGATTCCAAAGTTTTCTAATAGTAGAGACTCCCTCGATTACGCGAATCGCTGGCGGAGCCCACACGCGGAGACGGCCTGTCACGGCGATCGGAAGTCGTGTTCAACTCTTCGCGAGATCTCCTCCCGAGGTCGTTGATATGGGTGCTCGAACATCGCCGATATAGTCACCCCCTCTAGTTTATTCCCACCCCTTCAGCCAAAGAACTGTGCATAACTTTCTGCCCGGGCATCGAAATCGCTAATGTGACCACAATTCGGAATCGGCACTCCGAGACGGTCGATATTTCATGCATGCATAGCTTTGTTTTCTTTCTAGTTAGCATTAGATCACGACACACACACCTATTCTTAACACCCACAGGGGTTTAAAGCCCCAATCTTGTGAGTTCCCCCCATAATAGTTCATGTTCATGTGCTTTTCATTGAATAGATCATGTACACACGATTTCTAATGGATGTTTTGTTTGTTTGAATCACTTTGGTAGGTGTTTAAAGGTCACAGCAAGGTGAGGCTCTTGCCCCTCGGCCGGCTGAGGAGCAGGAAGACGAAGAACCCAAGTATCCATCCACTGGAGAAGAAGGCGACGGCCATTGTGTCGCGATCCAGAAGGCGCCATTGCCTACGTCGCGTTCACGTTAAAGCATCGCGACGCCCACTCTTTCGCGTTACCAGGTACGCCTTCTCCTTCATCGTTCCTTTCCAAGGTAGTCAGCCCTCCATCTGAACATCAAGAGGTGACTGCATTGGTGGCGATCACGGTCAGTTCCTAATCCCTACATATTCACAATCAATTTCAAAGGGGATACGAATCCCGTGATTACACCTTTTGGCGATCACGGTGGGACCTCTAGTGCCCATCACGCTTGCTTTACCTTTTCCTGCCATCCTTACCTTCTAATAGGTGTGTGTGTTCATAGTTTTCTCCTTTAGTTCTCTTCCCTTTGAGTTTTTATAGTGCTATGAGGTTCTGGGTAAGAAGGCGACAATAAGGGCGTCGCTATCCGAGTAGCGACACGCTACACGTCGCAATCAGGTTAGTACAAAGCCCCTATCTTGTCCGGTTGTGTGCAGTGTGCTGTGACAACGGCGACGTTTTGATCGTCGTGATAAAGAACACGATAGCCGCAGCGTCGCCATCAGTCTGAGAGGAACGCGACGAGGGTTGCGTCGCGTTAAAGGAGGCGACAGGGTGCGTTGTCGCGATCAGGTCAGTACTCGGTTTCTTGTGTTTCCTTGCAAATTGGGTTTGCTTTCACATACTCCATTCAGATTTCATCATACAAGCTCTTTTCCATGCTCTTGAGAGATTGCCACTCTTGTATTTTTTAGGGTTGTTGACTTTTTCGTGCATAATTAGGACTTAATTGCCCTCTGTCCATTGCGAGAAGCAACGCGACAGGGTGATTGTCGCTATCTTGGTAGTGACATCTTCCTTGTCGCCTTTCCTCTCTGAGAGCAGTTAGTCCTAATTCTTGTTTTGTTAGTACTAGGTTAGAATTTTGCATGCACTCCGGTGCACATAGGATTTGCATACATCGCTCCATATTCATAGCATAGGTTTCCTCCTCGGCGACGCTCGCTCTCTCGGCCACATATTCCTTGTGTCCGACTAGAGCACTCGCTCGAGGGCCTCCGTAAGTCCCCGCTGACCGTGGATTCCCACACGGTCGCCGGGCTGGTTGTACCTGTCGCCACCTAGGATCGAGTCTAGATTCATTTGGCAAGGTAGAGAGAACCCTAGTCCCACCCGAAGTTGGGAGCCTTCTCCCATTTAGGAAACCCTTCCTCACTTGGAGAGAACTTGCTAAAAGTCAAAATCACTAAAAGGCAAATTCGAATCAATTAAAAGTAACCATCATCATTGCCAACTGCTTGCTTTGGGTGAGACGTTTTCTCTTTCCTTTTGTCTGCATAGGATTGCTTGTTTAGGTAACAAAGAGTCTGTCTAGGTTAGGACATCCCTCTCAAAATCTGGAAAGAGCTTTCCCCACCTTTCTGTGCTCACATGTCAAATATGGAGTCATACCTGAACCGATGAGAAGCAGGAACCTGCCCTCTACACCTCCCAAGACTACGAGGATTCCCTTCCTCGCGATCTCTTCGGGGAGTCGACCCCACCTTGGGTCGCTACTGTCCATACCTCTGAAGGTCACCATCACAACAATGGCAGCCCATCTCAGAACACCCATCCTCCTCAGTCGGACGATCAAGCCGCTCAGCTCTTGCACCTAATCCTCAGCTTGATCAGTCCCAAATCCAGACCCTCATGACGGCCCTCAAAGGAAAGGCCGCTTCCTCACCCTCACCTAGAGCGGGCGCGTCACGCCCCGCAGCAGCTACATCCGGCCCCCACGTCTCCATGGGACGAGCCGACAACACCCCCATCCGGCCGCGGACCATCCGGTTTATGCCATTCGAGTCTGAGCACTACATTCCCTGTGAGTCGAGGCCGCGGTCCCCCCCATACCAGCCATGCTACTCCCCTCATCGTCCTGAGCCACGCGCCAGGCCTACCTCTCGTGCCTCATCCATATACGCTCAGCCATCCGCCGCACCGGACATGATGTCCGAGTGGGAGTCCATCAAGAAGGAGCTCCAAGAGCTCCGTAAGCAAGTCGACCCTAGGCAGCACCACGATGTGCATATGCCAAATTTCAATGGCCTATGGGTCCCCTCTCCATCCGAGCTGCCGAAGTACAGCAAGTACAATGGCTCAGGCAATCCTTACACTCATATCAAGGACTTCATCTATGAGTCCGCTCCCTACCAGCATGACCGCCGTCTCATGGCATATCTCTTCCGCCGGTCGCTGGACGGGCATGCTCTTGATTGGTTCTACTCCCTGCTACCTGAGGACGCTGAAGACTTCGCTATCGTGAAGGCCAAGTTCCTCGAACAATTCCAAGACAGGGTCGGGCCTGAATATTCCCTCACGGATCTCATAGCTGAAAAGATGAAGCTGGATGAGGATTTCTCAGCATACGCCGATAGGTGGAGGCAAATGGCCACCAGAGTTTCGGGGTACCTCCAGAGGGGGAGAAGGTGAAAATCATCATCGCCAACGCCACACCTGCTTACCGCAACATTTTGGCGATGAACGACATCTCCAATATGCATCAGCTTTATAGCCGGGCCCGGTTCATCCAGACCCAGCTCAAAGATTCTCCCATCCATTCCATGTTTGAACCCCAGAAGTCTCATTTCCAAAGGAAGCCCCAGGGGCCTGTCACCGAAGGCGTCCAAGTGAACGAGCAAGTAAGCGCGTTCAACCCTACCGGCCAGAGCCAAAACTGCCAATACAATGCCCAGGGTCAGAACCCTACCAATCCGCCACAAGGGCAGCAGCAGCGCCAATACAACCAAGTACCACCTCCTGATGGCTCTCAACAAAGGCGTCCCATGGGCCCTAGGAGAGCTCACTACCCACCATTGCCGGAGACACTCTCCGACATATTCTTGGCCTTGCTCTCCACAGACGCCATTAGGCTCCCTCCTGAGAGACCTCTGAACCCAAGTGTGGATCAACCCGATACTGTGTCTTCCACAGGCAGCCTGGTCATACCATCGATCAGTGCTTCACATTCAAGGACTTGGTGTATGACTTGCATGAGCAGAACAGGATAGATTGGACAGCCCTCCGGCAGGTGATCGGAGACATCAAAGAAGGCAGAGACAACAACAGCAGCAAAGGCAGCAGCGCCAACCACCCCTCCACAACAACAACATAGCAACATCAGCAGCCACTGTAGGACCTCGGGATCGTCCACAACCCCTTACCTAACCATCCACCAGCTCCGAACCCACCACCACCACAGCAACCTGCCCAGGTAAACCCCATCGTCCACCATCCCCCTCCACAAGCAAACTGGACGTACGATGATGAGCTGCGTTCAGCAGATGATGGCCATTAACCAATATCCTATCCAATCCCAAACAACACAACCAGCCTACACGGCTCCCCAATCAGTCCTCCTATAGTTTCCATGGCCAACGCCGTCATACTGCCTGCCAGTTCAGCATATGCGCCAGTCCTAGTCCACCCATCATCTTACCTTTCGCTCCACCTGTCTCCATCCCTCTACCCCCTATCATATCCACTCCCTCACCCATCATCCTACCACCACCTGGGCCGGACCAACCCTCCGCCGCAACATTATCCTCCGCTAGACAACCACCTACCAATCCGACCACCCTACGGAGCGGCGAGTTTTTCGCCGCCCATACCCACCTATCTCCACCACCACCACTTCCACAAACCCCCAGCAGGTCCTACAGCCGCCACAGCAACAGCAAGCTCAGCAACAAGCACAAGATGAGGGGTTGATTGAGCCACTGCCTGGAACCCACTATGACATCCTCAAGCACCTGGACCACGTGCCAGCCAAGATCTCCATTCTGGAGTTGATAAAGAAGTCTAAAGAGCACCAGGAAGCCTGAGGAATTTTCTCTGCAAGGTGGTAGTAATGAAGACATGATGGCAGACAAGCTACCTAGTGCCCTGGCCATGGTGACTCGCGGCCGCAATCACCTTTGCAGAAAGCGCTAGCACCCCCAGAAGCAGGAGGCTCCCCCTCTGTGTCACTTTAGTCATCAATCATATAGCAGTGGGAGCGGCACTAGTCGACACGGGAGCATCCATAAACGTCTGCCCGCTGAGTACGCTAAGGCCTGTGACCTGTCAGAAAGTATGCTGAGGCCGACGCCCACCACCATTGCCGCATACGACAATTCCAGAAGATCCTGCCACGGCATGGTAACTGTGCAAGCCGAACTGGGACTCCTCGCCGTCACAGTGGACTTCTACGTCCTAGATATCGATCCCATGTTCAAGGCTATTTTAGGGGTCCATGGTTGGAAGCACTCGGGGTGTGCCATCTACCGCGCACCAATGCCTGAAGTTCCCGTTCCAAGGGAGATCATCAAGGTCAAGAGCATAGCCACCACCCACTCTGTAGATGCCCTCCACGATACCCACCTCCCAGCTGTGTGGCCAGCCAACAAGCCCATCGTCTCAGTGCTAGACATCAACTATCCCTGGAGCTACACGTTCCAGTCCCAGCGAGAGGTCAACCTAGCCCGGGTCAATGCGGTCAAGAGAAAAGAGCCACTAAGCACAAAGGGGTGGCAGATTATGATGAAGTTGGGGTATGAAGAAGGCAAGGGCCTAGGGGCAGAGCTACAGGGAATAGTCAAACCCATCCCCGACATTGTCACAAAAAGCCGATGGGGCTTAGGGTGCAGGGAGAAATCCAAAGCATGGTCATCCAGCACATCCACTCTTAAGCCGACCGAGAGCTACTCACCTGGACACTCTGGTGTCACTTTGTCAGGGGGCCTACCCAACCTGGATACAACACCGTGGTAGTCGAGGCAGAACTCTCACAGCACGAGGTGCATGGCCGGAACTTCTCTCGGCACATGGCCCCGTTGCTGACCTATAGAGCCCTAGAAGCCCTCCGTCCAACCAGGAGGAGAAAGACAGGAGACCCAGAGGCTGAGTGGTATAGATGTTCGACATAGAAGACATCACCATCGCCTTCAGCCGACTGTTCTGGAAAAGAGAGAACCTGGCCGCCAGCTGCGGAAGAGTTATTAGATCCACCCATTGCCATCACGTCCAAAAGGCAGCTCATGAGCGATGCCTCAGACGTAGGAGAGCCAGACATCCCCTACGAGAGGGGGAAGACGTTGACGAACTCTGGAGAGGCACCTGCCTAGCCATCCACCATCCCTCCTGGATTCCTCCTTCCCAGCCTAGTCTCGTCCTCTCCTCCTTTGCTGATCCAGCTGACTCCTCAGCTCCTCATAGCGGCGCACAGCCTCCTCACACCCGAGCTCCCCCCAGCTGTCCTCCGCCCTTCAAGATGATCCAGGTGACCACGAGGTCACCCCTCCTGTTGCATGCTCTCCTCCGATCTCCAAAAAAAAACGTCCACTTTCAAATGCACGTTGAGGTCGAGGAGCCGGCATACGCCTGCACTCTTCTGATCAGGGGCACCCCTCGGCTGGGGCTTCCCCTCCTCCTCTTCATTAGGAGCCATTCTCTTCGAGGACACCATGTCCTCCCCCAGTCCTGTAGAGTAGTCTAGTTTAGGAGAGTCTAGGGTAGGTGAGTCTAGAGTTAAGATAGATAGGCCTAGGATAGAGAGTCAGGTCAGCCCGCCATCTGCCAATTCCAAGCACCATCCTAGGAAGCAGCGGGGAAAAGCTATTCCCGGAGATATCTTCAAGAGCTAGCTCGGCGTGTCAAGCGCTACTATTGATAGAGGAGTTCAAGAGAGAAGCGCTGGTGTTCGAAGAAGTGTTTGAGCAGGATGGGGTGTTCATAGACGACGGTTTGGTGTCTACGAAATAATGAATGATGAGGACCCAGTCGATGAAGAGGATAGCGAAATAGATGACGCTGCCGAAAAATATGCCAGTGGAGTAAGAAGGTTCGATGAGCCTACAACGGCAGTGGATGAATCTACTAAGGAAGTCAACCTTGGAATAGAAGAAGATCCCAGGATTGTGATTATCTCAGCAAATCTCCCTCCTGATGAAAGAGGAACTGGTGCAAATCCTGAGGGAGTATAAGGACACATTCGCCTGGTCTTACGAGGACATGCCGGTCTAGACCCCTCACTAGTGGAGCACAGACTGGTACTGAAAGAAGGGGCAAAGGCAATCAAGCAGAAACTCAGAAGGTTCCATCCACTCACAGCCCTGAAGATGAAGGACGAAGTAGATAAACTCCATAAGGCTAGATTCATCAGGGTAGTACTTTATCCAAATTGGGTGGCCAATATAGTCCCTGTCATGAAGAAAGATGGCAAAGTCAGAATATGTATCGACTTCAGGGATTTGAATAAGCATGTCCGAAAGACGACTTCCCGCTTCCTCATCTTGATGTGCTGATCGATAATACTGCTGGGTATGAGACCCTCTCATTCATGGATGGGTACTCAGGATACAACCAAATCCGTCTATCTCCTGTAGATCAAGAGA
>JACBKR010002548.1:0-34115 GCA_014218235.1 Colocasia esculenta | reverse complement strand
AAAACATTCACAAAACGTTCTTCGATGAAGGTTAGTTATTGTTAGTTCAAACATCAATCACACAAGGAAAGCAATCACACGACACAAAGGATTATCCTGGTTCGGACCTCCTCTCCTTAGGAGTCCTATGTCCAGTCCCAGAGCAACCACTCAGGATTTCACTAACTAGGGTACAATCCCCCCAAGGACGCTACAACACCCAGCTCAGCTGGTCTTCCTTCACACCCGAAGGGAAAAACAACACCCTAGATACCCCACCAGGTCTTCCTTCACAACTGAAGAGAAACAGCACCCTGGATACCACCAGGTCTTCCTTCACACACGAAGGGAAACACAATGAAGAGAGTAGAAGGAATTCAAGCCCCTAGATCAAGCTTTTAACAAGCCAAGATCTGAAGCAACTAGCCCTGAGAGCAAAGAATCTAAGCTAAGCACACTCTCATAACTACACAAGCTCTCTTAAGATTTTCACTACAGAGTGGAGAGCAGAGTGATGATCAGTCTGTCCCCATGCAATTTTATTTAATTATATATATATATATACATATTTTGATGATTAACAAAACCAAACAAGAATTTATCAATTATATCTGCTGAATATTTCATAAGTCTTAAGTACAGGAAAAATACCGAAGTCAAACAAGCCATAAAGGTATGCATTACTACTCTGAAGCTTTAATCTTTTCAACATGAGATTTCTCTAAGTCCATATCGATTTCTGTTGAAGTTCATAACGATTTCTTATAAGACTGAAAAGTCATGTTGTTTCAAACAAGTCGATGTCATAACGACTTCATAAGTTATCATAACGATTTCTTTAGAACTCGCAATGACTTGCTTGTTGTACGACTTCATAAGTTATCATAACGATTTCTTTAGATCTCGCAACGACTTGCTTGTTGTAACGACTTCATAAGTTATCATAACGATTTCTTTAGAACTCGCAACGACTTGCTTGTTGTAACGACTTCATAAGTTATCATAACGATTTCTTTAGAACTCGCAACGACTTGCTTGTTGTAACGACTTCATAAGTTATCATAACGATTTCTTTAGATCTCGCAACGACTTGCTTGTTGTAACGACTTCATAAGTTATCATAACGATTTCTTTAGAACTCGCAACGACTTGCTTATTGTAACGATTTTTTTAGTTCTCGTAACGATTTCGTTGAAACTCGTAACGACTTGCTAGCCATAACGATTTCTTTAGTTCTCGTAACGATTTCTTTGAAACTCGTAACGACTTGCTAGCCATAACGATTTCTTTAGTTCTCGTAACGATTTCTTTGAAACTCATAACGACTTGCTAGCCATAACGATTTCTTTAGTTCTCGTAACGATTTCTTTGAAACTCGTAACGACTTGCTAGCCATAACGATTTCTTTAGTTCTCGTAACGATTTCTTTGAAACTCGTAATGACTTGCTAGCCATAACGATTTCTTTAGTTCTCGTAACGATTTCTTTAGGGTTCATAACGACTTGCTTTGAGCAACGATTTCTTCAGAGCTCATAACGACTCGATAAGTGTTTCACATCGATTTCTTCAGAATCAAAATGATTGCCATGATTCATAACGATTTCTTATATCCTCTATTATAGAACGATTTGCTATGACTCATAACGATTTCATAAGTCATACAGTCATCATTTCATATCTTCATATCTTATTCATCTTAAAGCATTGACCAATCAAAAGCCATGTAGACATCTCTCTAACGCTTTTGCATTTATGAGATCTAAACGTATCTCTGCATGCATGCAGACTATATCATCCTTTATCGTGCTTACTCTGATAACGTCCTTTAGACTTAAGCCAGTTGGCATTACTATTTTCTTGACTATTGCTACTGACGTTGACTGATATCAGAGACAGCCTATCTGTCTGCTATTTAAGTTTGACATCTGTGTAGACCTTTGATGTAGCTTCATGGTACAACGTTAGACAAATAGAAGCCAACGGATATCTTTGAAGATCTTATCTCTTTGCGTGCTCAAGTGATCAAAAGACTGTGACAGGAAGCTTCCAAGACTCCAGATGTCAGTCAGTCTAACGACTACTCAAAAGAGAGACAACGGTCTCTTCAACGACTAGATTTCAAATTGAAGATATATATATACAAGACAGAAGAATAGAAGGATGATCCATCCAGAGACTATTTTCAAATTCTTCTGAAGAAAATCGAGAACCAAGATCCTTCACTCCGTTTAGCTTTTTTGCTCTCTTGCTCTCCACTAGTTTTGTGAAAATCTGAGAGAGCCTGTTCAGTTCTGAGAGTGTGAATTGTTCATAATCTCTTCGATCTCAGTTCTAGTTGCTTCAGATCCTCTCTTATCAAAAGCTGGATCTAGGGGCGTGAAAGTCATTTTATTCTTCTTCGTGGCCGTCCTTCGGGTGTGAAGGAAGACCTGGTGGTATCCAGGGTGTGTTCCCTTCGAGTGTGAAGGAAGACCAGCTGAGCTGGGTGTTGTAGCGTCCTTAGGGGGACTGTTCCTAGTTAGTGAAATCCTGAGTTGTTGCTCAGGGACTGGACGTAGGACTTCTAAGGAAAGGAAGTCCGAACCAGGAAATCCTTGTGTTGTGTGGTGTCTTCCGCGCGTGTGTTATTTAAACTAACTGTAACTAACGTAGTTCGAAGATCGTTGTGTGATTGTTTTTTGTTACAGGTATCTCCTAGATTAAACTTAAAAAGACCCATTCACCCCCCCTCTGGCTCGTCAACTGGGCAACACAGAGAGCAACACGAGAAGGAATGAAATTCTTGGCTCTTAGATTCTGACAGAAGATTTGAATAGCTTGAGCGTTCATTGTTCCTCAGTGTATCTTTGATCTTCTCTTCTGTCCTGTATTTATATCTTCTTTTGAAATTCGCCCGTTGAAGTAACCGTTGTCCCTTAGATTAGTAGTCGTTAAACTTCTTGACACTTGGAAGCTTCAAACAATTTTATCCATTTGAGCACGCAAAGAGATAATGTCTTCTGCCGTCTGTATGGTCCAACGTTGTATGACATAACGTCTTTAGGACCCTGCATAAATTAAATGCTAGAACAGTAGACAGCTAGACTGTCTTTATTTGTCAGAAAAGTTGATAAGAATATTCACCAAATAGCAATGCTAAATAGTTTCTTCTAAAAGATATTGACAGAAGATGCACTAAAATGGATGATATCGTCTGCATGCATGCAGAGATGCGTTAAGATCTCATAAATGCAGAAGCGTCAGAGAGATATCTACGTGGACTTTGACTAGTCAACGCTTTTAAGATGAATAAGATATCGAGTCGATATTAGATATGAAATCGATGGCTATATGACTTATGAAATCGTTATGAATAAGTCAGATTGACCAAGTCGTAATGAGATATAGCAATTCGTTGTGTTTAATGAAGAAATTGTTGTGAAACACTTATCAAATCGTTATAGAAAGAAATCATTGTGTTCACTGAAGAAATCATTGTGAAACACTTAACAAATCGTTATAGAAAGCAAATTGTTGTGTTCGCTGAAGAAATAGTTGTGAAACACTTATCGAATCGTTATAGAAAGCAAATCATTGTGTTTCACTAAAGAAATCGTTGTGAAATACTTAACAAATCGTTATAGAAAGCAAATCGTTGTGTCACTGAAGATATCGTTGTGAAACACTTATCGAATCGTTAGAGAAAGTAAATCATTGTGCTTTCTAAAGAAATCGTTGCGATGACTTATAGAATCGTTATGACAGGCAAGTCGTTACGCTTTCTAAAGAAATCGTTGCGATGACTTATAGAATCGTTATGACAGGTAAGTCGTTACGCTTTCTAAGAAATCGTTGCGATGACTTATAATCGTTATGACAGGCAAGTCGTTACGCTTTCTAAAGAAATCATTGCGATGACTTATAGAATCGTTATGACAAGCAAGTCGTTATGCTTCTAAAGAAATCGTTATGATCTTCAACAGAAATCGATATGGACTCTGAGAAATATCATGTTGAAAAGATTATGGCTTCAGAGAAGTAATGCATACCTTTATTGGCTTGTTTGACTTGATATTTTTCCTGTACTTAAGAAATATGAAATATCATTAGATATTATTGATAAAATCTAGTTTAGTTTTGTTAATCACCAAAATACATATGTAATTAATTAAAATTACATGGGGATAGACTGATCATCAATCTCCCCTTTTGGTGATGACAAAACTGAACAATAAGCATAGATGAAAAATATCTGAAATCAGACTGAAGATAGGACATGCTAATTTTCTTCCTTAAAAATTAATGGAATGTATTTCAGACATGCTAATTTTCTCCCCCTTTTGTCATTCATCAAAAAGACAATCTGAGACAAGAAAAAGAAGAGAGAAGAAAATAGTACACAAAGAAGGAGATTTCATTAACTTTGCGGATGTATAGGTAAGTAGAAGGCAGGAGACAAAAGAGAGGCAAAATGGGAGATGGTTTCCCATGCCTGTGCTTCTTCTCTTCAAAAAAGGTTTAAAGACTCCAAAAGACAAAGAGTAGGTTGGTCCCATGGAGGAAGCCATCCTTTTAAGATGAAGATCTAGGTGCTTGTAGAGAAGATCAGCATAAGCATTCTTATCCATAGTCATCTCAGGAAATGAGTAGTCCAAAGCTAGCACAGGTAAGGACTGATCCATGGAAACAGATAGTGATTGTGATTATCTTTGAGAGCTTTATAAGAGCTACAAATACTTTGTATCTTTCCTCCCAGACTTTGAAGGGGTCATTAACAAGATGTATATAATTCATATCTAAGAAAGTAACTGGAGAGATGGCTGGTTTGCCTTCCCTAGCCTGAGCTTCATTGAGTGCAGACAACTGCTGAGCTGACAAGGGTAGAACTTGGACAATTCTGAGGATTGTCAGCCTTTCACATTCAGACAGAATGGGGATAGAACTTCAGCACTTACATGCATGGCCTGTGATATTCCCTAAATAGGAATCTAGGAAAAGCAACCAGACAACCTTTCTGTACTCTAATTCTACCCTTACTCTGGAAAAACGCTCAAAGATGATGGATCCTACAGAGGATCCATAACTAGAAAATGTTTGAGGAAGGGCTATCTCTTTAGGCACTTGGGGTAGCAAAATCTACCTGAACATCTGAAGTATATGAGATATCCAGAGACATAGCTGAAATGACCTTTTGAATTGGCTAAGCTGAACTTCTGGAAGTCTATGGACATATCTGTAATTGTTGAATAGCATGAAATGTCTGATCATTTTGATTTCCTTTGAATGTAGGGTGCCTAAAGTTCTCTATGATAAATCCTGAACCATTCTGATATGGTCAGGGAGTGGTCCCTTGGAGGGAATCTAGCAGATTTGGCAAGAATAAATTTCTTGAAGAGATCCTTGTGACCTTTGCCCCTTGGTCTTCTGATTTGAGTGGGCAAGAGAGAATATTCTAGATTTTTCAGATTTTGAAAGAGAAGTGTAGGTAGAATTGTGTGCAAATGATCTGTGAGATTAAGGAAGGGAAGGTTAATGATAGTTGCAAGAACAACCTTTGAGAGATATTCTCTGTACAGTGGATTAGTTTGTTGTCTATTGTGAGAGAAAACCACAAAGGTGGGTATTTAGGTTCAGAGGAAATGGAGGAGGTAGAAGTAAGTTTCCTCTTCTTGGGGCAGGACTGGAAGAGTCTGCCCTATGGATATGTTCTCCAACCTTCAACACAGACCTGAGGATCCCTTCCTCAAACTCATCCTTTATCTTTTCCATAAAGGGAGAGTTAAGTTGGGCTCTTTTAGGTATGATAGTGACGAAAGAGGGTGGAGGAGGAGGATGAAGAATAGAATGTGAAGTAGTTGGGAGGTCATCAACTGGTCCAAGGAGGGACCAGAGGAGGAGGAGGAGGCTCCAGCTGAGGATGCTGGAGGGACCTCAAAGATAGGAGAAGGAGAGGAGGTGGAATGAGGAGGAAATGGAGTGGGAGGGAAATTGGTCTGGATTGAGGCTTCTTGAATGTTTTGGGAGCAGGAGGAGCTGTAGGAGCTGATTGTGGAGTTGAGGAATATGTGTGTGAGAGGGAGAAGAGGGAGCTGGGGGCTTGGTTGCCAAGGACTCTTCTTCAGCCTCTTCTGCACTGATTCACACTCCACTAGCCCTGATGGCTCTGACCCTTGCTCAGATGGCCCTGGAGGCCCTTCAACCTGATCAGCTGACCCAGATGGCCTTGCACATTTACTGCTGCCTCTATGGTGCTGCTGGCTGCTTCTGGCCCTGTTGGCCCTGCCTCTTGAACTGAAGGTCCTGACTCCGGAACCTGGGCTGCAGGAGGTGGAGGAGGAGAAATTTGAGCTCTAACCACCTGGAGAATCTCTCCCAGCAATTTTTCATGGTGCCTATTTCCTGGTTAAACCACTTCATGGCATTTCTTATGTTGGAAATTTCCCTTGTAGCTGATGCTTGGCTCATGAAGATTGAATTAACATCTGATTGGAGAGAGCACAGGATTGTGCCTTGAGCATCAAGCCTCTCAATCACAGACTTCAAATTAATCACAATTTTCTGCTTCACTTGCCTTTCAAAAGGAGTGTCTGCTAACAATGGACTCTGGATTCTACTTCTTCCCCTTTTTGCCTAGCCTCTGAAACTGGAGGAGGCTGATCATCATCTGAATCATAGGAGCTGGCTATCTCCCCTTCTCTGACATCATCCTGATCACGAGGTAGGTCTTTATCAACTGGTACATCACCCATTGGTTCATCATGGTGAGCTGCTTCTTCTACTTGACCTTCCTTGGATTGCTCCCCCTGAGCAGGAGCATCTTTTTTTCATTAATTCTTGCTCCCCCTGAATGGGAGCATCTTCCAAACTACATTTGTTGGAGCACTAGACTGCCCCTCTTGAAGTGTTGCTGCCACTGATTCCTCAATGTGCCTTGATGCTACAACTTCTTCTGCAATTCCACCAATCTCTGAGGTGACTGGAGTGGTGAGAACTGAATCTACTACATCTCTGAGAATGGAGGCAATAATGGAGGTGGGCAGATTATTTGCTGCACCTTCCACTGCTTCTTCTACAGGTCCTTCTGGAGATTGAGAAACTATTTGGACAAGAGGTGACCCTACTGCCTCAACTGCTGCTTTTATTTCTACTACTGATTCTGTTGGAAGTGAAGGTACTGCTGGCTCAATCTCTATTCTCTGTTCTACTATTGCTTGGACTGATGTTATTGCTCTGCTGCTGGTTCTGTTGCTTCTTCCTGAACATCAGGAATATCAGGAATATCACCTATGATGGCCTATCCCTCGGCCACTGTGGTCTTAGACCAAACACCATCTATAACTGAAAAACCACTTTTCCTGAGATTTCTGGACCTAATTGATTGGCCCATTTTCTCAACAACTGCTCTTGCCAGATCAATACAAAGTGTTTGAAAACTTTGGTGAGCAGATGTGCATACGGCAAGGAAACATTGAGCTTGGTTTTTGTGTCCCAAATCTGATCTCTGGCAAAAGTCATTCTTCCATCATCACTCACTGCGGCCATGTTGATTTCCTTGTTATGTATGGCCGAATCTGCCTTTGTACAGGTGGAGACTGTGGCGCTTCTTGAACCAAAATCTACATACTATGAAGTGAAGGAGGCGGTTGAACGCATTCAGTTGGTTGATGTCTAATTTACCATCTCTTAATCTGTATCCAGGCCCTACAATGCCAAGACCCTTGACCTCGGCGTTCACGGAGTGAACCCCACTGTGCCCTGATGTTGTTACTTCAACAACTCATGCAATAGCTCACTATATCTGAATCTGGGTTCCCTTGACATATGAGACCAGGGACCCATCTTCTTGAGTCTTCAAGCATACATAGAAGGCTTTCACGAGGTCTGGATAACTTACCTCAGAGAAGGTGTCACTCACATCCATTGCATCCTGATCAAAGCTTCAACAACATGTGCATACCATTCTTTTCAAAATCAGAAACGTCCACTGCCTTGTCCCGCACACTTTGGTCTTCACGAACTTGAACCTCTCCTGCTGCTCAGGAGTGAGGAACTCGGCACTATAGCCGCCCAAACTCCTGGAAACGGCTGATGCGGCCATGGAATCAAGTGTGCAGGTTTTCTGGAGGATTTAGAAGGAAGGAGGAGAGAGATCCCTCAAGAAAATTCGTGGGAAGAGGAGAGAAGTTTCAAAAACTAGCAGAGAGTCGATGTCGAAATCACTAGGGCATCGACTTGAGCATTCAGACGAAAGAGGGAAAAAGGTGAAGACGAGATATGAATCGTTATCTCATTCAATTTTTAGGAATAAATAAATGTGTTGTGCAAAGTGAGGCGTCAAAAGGCGGTAGAAGAAGACAAAAGAGTTTGACTATTCAAACCGACTTCAATGAGAGAGCGTTACAAAGGATAATCTGAATTTCTTTTGCTTAAAGCCATGGAGGGAAAAACTACTTAATTCTGAAATTTAATGTGCTAGTTTTAAACAGAACCTTTTTCACAAATGCACGTGCCTAATTCCCTTCTAAGAGATGTGAATCTCTCCTCGGGTAAGGCTTTTGTGAAAATGTCTGCTAACTGACTATTGTATCAATAAAAGATATTTCAATATTACCATTGCTACATGATCACGAATAAAATGATATCTAACCTCAATATGCTTGGTCCTTGAATGTTGAACTGGATTCTTGGTGAGATTAATGGCACTGGTGTTGTCACACAATAGTGGATAGATTTGATGTTTAATCTGAAATCTTCAAGTTGTTGCTTTGTCCATAAGAGTTGTGTACAACAACTTCCAGCAGCTACGTATTCAGCTTCAGCTGTAGATAGTGCCACTGAATTTTGTTTCTTTGAAGACCAAGATATCAAACATCCTGCAATAAATTGACAACAACCACTGGTGCTTTTTCTATCAAATTTGCATCCAGCATAGTCAGTATCAGAATAACCTACTAAGATAATTTCACAACATTTTGGATACCACAGACCTAAGTTATGAGTTCTTGCTAAATATCTAAATATTCTTTTCACAGAAATTAAATGTGATTCTCTAGGATCGGCCTGATACCTAGCACACATGCATACACTAAATAGAATATCGGGTCTACTAGATGTTAAGTAAAGTAATGACCCAATCATACCTCTGTAGATATTTTGATCTACTTTCTTACCATCTTTATCACTATCCATCCTTGTTGATGTACTCATGGTGTTGATAGTGGTTTGGCATTATCGAATCCAAATTCTTCAAGAGTTCTTTTGTGTACTTTACTTGACAGATGTGAGTTCCTTCCTTTCCTTGTTTGATTTGTAGTCCAAGGAAATAATTAAGTTCTCCCATCATGCTCATTTCAAATTCTCCCTGCATCAACTTTTCAAAGTACTTACAAAGGGATTTATCAGTAGAACCAAAAATAATATCATCTACATAAATTTGAACTAGTAGAATGTGTTTGACCTTTGACTTTATGAAAAAAGTACTATCTACTTGACCTCTACTGAAACCATGATTTAAAAGAAAAGAACTAAGCCTTTCATACCAGGCTCTAGGTGCTTGCTTTAAACCATATAATGCCTTGTGATGTTTGAGAACATGATTAGGAAATTTTGTGTCATCAAACCCGGGGGTTGTTCCACATAAACTTCCTCTTTTATAAAACCATTTAAGAATGCAGATTTAACATCCATTTGAAATAATTTTAAGTCTAATGTTGATGCATATGCTAATAATATTCTAATGGCCTCAAGTCTAGCCACAGGTGTATAGGTTCATCGAAATCTATGCCTTCCTCTTGAGAATAGCCTTGAGCTACCAATCTGCCTTGTTTCTTAAGATTACACCAGTTTCATCCAATTTATTTCTGAACACCCATTTGGTGCCAATGACTGGATGGTTTGATGGTCTAGGAACAAGTGACCATACTTGGTTTCTCTTGAACTGATTTAGTTCATCTTGCATGGCTAATATCCAAGATTCATCACAAAGAGCTTCATTCACTGTCCTCGGCTCTATTTGAGATACAAATGCTAGGTAATCACTGGGAATTATATTACCTCTTATTCTTACCCCTACAGATGGATCACCAATAATATTTTCGAGTGGGTGATCTTTCTTATATCTCCACTCCTTTGGAGGATTTTCATGTGTAATTTCCTTTTGTTGCATGTCTTCCAGTGGTGGATCATCCTTGTCCTCAATTGATGTATTCTTCAGTTTCTTGGACAGTACATCTGCATCATCATTATCACTATCTTCTTCCTTTCTCAAGGAAGGGTTAGTTTCATCAAAGATAATATGTACAGACTGTTCAATTAATAAAGTACGTTATTAAATACTCTATAGCCTTTGGGTTTAGAAGTGTACCCCATGAAGATATTTTCATCTGATTTGGCATCCAACATACCAATGTCTCGCTTGCCGTTGTTATGTATAAAGCATGGACATCCAAAGGTTCTGAAATGACTGATCCTTGGTTTCTTTCCTTTGAACAGTTCATATGCAGCTTCTTTAGAATTGGCATGATCATCACTCTGTTGATGATGTAGCTTGCTGTGTTGACTGCTTCAGCCCAAAAGTATCTTGGCAGATCATATTCAGATAGCATAGTTCTTGCCACATCCAATATGGTTCTATTCTTTCTCTCAGCAATTCCATTTTGCTGTGGTGTCCTTGGTGCTGAGAAATTATGCTCAATTCCTTGATCTTCACAGAACTTAGCAAACTTTTCATTCTGAAATTCACCACCATGATCTGATCGGATAGAAACAATGCTGAACTTCTGATCCTTCTGGACTTTCTTGCTGAAACTAACAAAGTTTTCGAATGTGTCATCTTTATGCTCCAAGAATGATACCCATGTAAATCATGAATAGTCATCGACTATGACAAATCCAAAGTTCTTTCCTCCAAGACTGGTAGCCCTCATTGGCCCAAATAGATCCATATGAAGGAGCTCTAAGGGTTTTAAGGTGGTCACCACCGTCTTTGACTTGAAGGAGCTCATGGTGTGTTTTCCCTTAGCACAAGGTCTATAGACACCATCCATTTTTGCACTGACCTTAGGTAGACCTTCCACAAGATTCTTCTTCAGTAATTTTCTCATGCCATCTATGCTGCAATGACCTAGTCGTCTGTGCCATAATTTAGTAGATTTATCCTTATTTGCTGCTAGACAGACGTTTTGTTCCTTAAGTTCCTCAAGATAGAGCACATACAAATTCTTTTCTATATTAGCTTCAAAGGTGACTGCTCCATCCTTCAGTATGCTGCACTTTGATTCTTGAAACTTGATATGATGGCCTCTGTCACACAGATGGATGATGCTAATGAGATTGTGCTTCAATCCCTTGACAATAACACATCTTCTATGACTGTTTTTCCTTTGTTATTCATAGAGCCACTGCCTATCACTGTTCCTTTCCCATTATCTCCATAAGTGATTGTTCCTTCTTCAGCTGGAGAGAGAGATAACTTCTGGTTTCCTGACATGTGCCTTGAGCACCCACTATCCAAATACCATTTGGATGCTAGGGTTAACCTGAGATAAAACATCAAGTTTTAGGTACCCAAATTCTTTTGGGTCCTGATGGGTTAGTATCATTGATTTTACTTTTTTATTATCCATTTCTTATGTCTTGTTGGGCATGTCGTTATGATGTCCTAACTTGTTGCAGTGACTACAGCAGGATAATTTGGTCGAGGAAAAGGTGTGGATAAGATCTAGAAGGGGGGGATGAATAGATCTATGCCCATTCTGTGGAAGCTTAAGCAATTTAAAATACTTTTAGAATCAGAGGCAAATTTAACAGTGAAAACACAGATCTGGTGGATGTTAAGTAAGTGATAAAAGATATGAAAACCAGTTGATTAAGTGAATCTTGATCGATCCTATGCAAGCATCTAACGGATGATAGAATCAAACCCAAATAGACAAGTGAACAGAGATTTTTAGGTGGTTCGGAAATCACCATGTGATTCCTACATCCACCCCTCACACCCAGTGAGGATTCACTAAACAACCTGGGTTACACACCCACTGGAGCCAGACAACTCCAAACTGAGTTTACAACTCACACAACTCTAGAGCAAGACTACTCTAGACCCCTGAGCAAGACTGCTCAACAAAACACTGAATTTGACAAACAACCAACTCTAGAGTAAGACTACTCTAGATCCCTGAGCAAGACTGCTCAACAACTACTTGAGCTCGACGACTCAACCTGAGCACAATGGCTCACAAGCAACTATGCTAGACACCAACACACGACATGGATCTTCTAGCAGCAGATCATGTCAGACATGAGAACATTCATGAGAGTTATGCAGAAGCACTTGCACAATCTCAAGATGTCTCAGAAGAACAAAAGTACATTGAGAATAGTATTAAGAGGCTTTGTTCTTCAGTGTACTCCCTTGTAGAAGCTCAGATTTGGAAGAGACTTGAATTCTTGAAGTCCCAGCCGATGCTCTACACAATTGAACTTAGGGATCTTCCTTGAAGTCTTCTCCAACAGATGCTCCTACTTGATCTGCTCCTTGAGGCACTTCAATTGATTCTTCAAGGACCAACTCCAATTCTCACAATCGAATTGATGAGAATTGGTCTTCAGAAGGCACCAGGAGAGCAGAGGAGGGAGATGAACTCTTCTCGCCGCCAAAGGGAACTTTTCTGGAGGCTTGGAGAGTTCGTTGGGGTCTCTCCTTGATGGATGGCCAATTGGGGGCCTTTTATACCCAAAAGATTCCAAAGATACCCTTTTAGGTACAAGGGCACATGATCCTAGGTTGATACCCCATCGCCCTAGGCTGACACGTGGCAAACATCCAATTTAAGTTGCAATCTTTCCGTAGTGTGTCGACCTGCCCTGGTGGTGGTGTCGACACACTGTCCCAAAATGAGAACAGGATGTTCTGGGAACAAGGTCTCGTGTCGACCTGCTCTGGTCCTGTGTCGACCTGCTGTCCCAATTCCACAAATAGGCTGTTCTGGGAACTGAGTCCAGTGTCGACCTGCCCTGAGAGTGCGTCGACCTGCTGTCCCAATTCTGCAAACATGCTGTTCTGGGAACTGAGTCCAGTGTCGACCTGCCCTGAGAGTGCGTCGACCTGCTGTCCCAATTCTGCAAACATGTTGTTCTGGGAACTGAGTCCAGTGTCGACCTGCCCTGAGAGTGCGTCGACCTGAGTAGTCTTATATCTGGAATTTTGCAACTCGTGTCGACACACTCTTGACTTGTGTCGACACAGTCTGAACATTTCTTCACTTTTTTTTGCCTTTGAATCTGAGGTGTTGTGTCGACACCATTGTGGGGTGTGTCGACACACTTTTGCAAAAAGTGTTTGTACCTGAAAATTAAACACATATATCATTAGTAAAATATTTTATTATAAGTACAAATGATAAGTGTGCTTTAAACATGCTTTTTGAATATTGATTTCAGGTGAAATGTGTTTATCATGTTTTAATTAGTTTGCAATGAAATCACATTTGTCATCATCAAAATAGGAGATAAAATGATATGAAATTACACTCAATCCAACAATCTCCCCCTTTTTTATGATGGCAACATTAAATCCATATGACAATGAGGTTTTGATGAGATGTGATTTTAAGCAATTTTTGGTTATTCAATGTCCTTATTTTTGTTCATGTTCATGCTTATAAAGACCTTTAAATATGGCTCATTCACAATTGGTGGTGTACTAGAGAAGTACAATGTAACTTGAAGTGAGTTAGTGCATAAGAAGGTCAAGCAACTTGACAAGCATTCATTCATTCACATTCACATAAAGATTTTCAATCACATTGAAGACACAACTGAGAAATTTATTCAAGCTAAGCAAAAAACATTTATTTCCTTCATCAAGAGAACCATTACAATCATTCCAAAAAGATTACAAACATTTCTTGTTCTTCTCTTTCTTCTCCCCCTTTGACATCATTAAGAAAAAATTACATTAAGAAGAAGATGGAGGAGGAGAAGGAAGAGGAAGAAGGATGGTCTCAATGTCAGACATCCTTTTCTCCATGAACTGCAAGCTGGACTTGATTTGATCTTGAATGGTTTTGAGTTTTGTGAGCAGAAAGTGTTCCATTCTATCTGAATTCTCTATCAAGGTAGCTTGAATTCTTGCCAAATCAGCTGCAATGGGTGTGAAGAGGAATTGGATCCAGCTATCTAACTAGGCCTCTGCAAGATCTTGAATTCCTTTGTCAAATCAGATATCTGTGTATCAATGTGTGCATTGAAGTTCCTCATGCTCTCCAAGTCATCCACAAAATGAGCAAAAGATAGTCTAGTGCTAGTGATCTCATGTAATGTCTGTTGGGTGTTGAAAACATCAGCTTGGGAATTTGCCAAAATTCCCTGAAGAACCCTCTCCAATTTGTCTTGATGTTCTTTGAGCTGAACTGAAGCATCTGCCATTGTGCCAATCAATCTATTGAATCTCTGAGCTGCATAGTCTGAGGCAGCTTTTTGTTCTATAAATTTGGCAGACACTGTGTTCTCCAATCTTTGAATCCTCAACTCAAATGTTTCTGACATGGTTTGAATGGAGGAGTTCAAGGTTTCAAACTTATCATTCAAGAAGGAGATCAACTCTGGTGGAACAGGAGGCCCACCAGAGGATGTGGATGCTTGAATTGTGGGTTGTGGAGAGGCATGTGGAATATCAAAGTCTGTGTGTATGGAAGAGGGTTGAAAGTGAGGTGAGAGTGGTACATGAACTGGGATATCACCTTCGTGGAGGCTTGAGGCTGATCCTCATGCAAGGGAGGCTGATGCTCTTAACCTTGGGGCTGGTCCCCTTCAGCTGGAGGCTGGTCCTCTTGAGCTTGGGGCTGGTCCCCTTGATTTTGAGGCTGTTCCTCCTGAGCTTGGGGCTGGTCCCCTTGATCTTGAGGCTGTTCCTCTTGAGCTTGAGGGGCCTCAACCACAACTGGCCCTCTCCTAACTTGATTTCCCTCAGTCTAAATCCCATGAATTTCTGAATATTCTTAAAGGTATAGATGTTGGACTTAGGGATAGACTGGGATTTCTCATTCTCCAAGGGCACACCAAAGTGCTGGAACACTGAGGTTAGATGTGCAGCATATGGAAGAGACCTTTGAGGTTTCCTGGTTGTTTCAGAGATGATTTGATACATAATTACATGGAGGTTGTTTGATTTCTTTTACCATGCAATATAGAATGAATCTCTGAATATCTATTAGCATGTCCTTCCACCACCTTGAGGTGTAATGATGGTGGTCAAAATGTGGGGATGACTCTCAACATAGGGGGAAAAGAGTTTGTGTTGAATCTAGTTACAAAGGTCTATTTTGGATCAGATGCATCAGCAGGAAGGCCTGTCATGATGCAATAGGCTTCATGTAGATCAAATTCAAATTCATGATAATCTGCCCCTTCATCTGGTACTTTGAAAATAGAGGCAGCATATCAGTTGGCATGTCAATAACTATACCCTTAACCTTTGATTTATATCCTTCATCTGTGCATTTCAGGTTCTTGTAGAATTCCCTAACAAGTCTTGGATAACTGATTTGAGACTCAAAAATAATATCAACCAAGACTGAAGAGAGAAATAGGTCTGAATTTCTGGAAATGTCTTTGCTAGCTGAATATCTGATAAATCCACTATTTGGGCTTTAGAATAAGCTTGGCTTCACTAGTGGTGTCTAGAGACTTGGAAGACTCTGAAGATGATGATGATGACTTTGAAGAGTCTCCAGAAGGGGAGCCCGGATTCTCTGGACTAGAAACCCTACCTCGGCCTGAAGAAGAGGGTCTACCTCTCTTGGCTGCTGGCTGAGGTGCAGAGGAGGACCTGGTTGCTCGGCAGGGTCATTCCTCTTTTGGTCTTCTTTCGAACTGAGGGGCATCATCCTCTGCCGGAACTGGCCTGGACGAAGCCTGAGATCTTGCTCCACGGCAAGGACCCAACTTTCTCACCATGGTTGCAAGGGAGGAGTGGAATTGAGGTTTGATGAAGGAGAAGAGAGATGGAGAAAGGGTTTTGATTGAGGGAGAAATGTGTGGGATTTCTTGCCGGAAATGAGAAGAAACGCAACCGTCGGGTCGACTTGATCCTAAAAGGGGTTTGTAGTGGTGCAATACCCCGCAGGAACAACAAGGCTTATCTGGAGCCCGCGATTAAAAGGTTCTGGCAAGAGGGCAGTGTCGACACTGGATGAATGTAGTGTCGACCTGACCTAGGATAGTGTCGACACGAGATAGGATGGTGTCGACCTGGCCTTTGAAGAAAATTTGAATTTTTGTGTGAGAATTTTTGAAAATTCTGGGACTCTCTTAAAATGATAACTAATGAGAAAAATAGTCATTTCAAGGATGTTTAAGAGACTTAAAAATTCATTTGTTATATTTTGCAAAAATTCATCACAATTCAAGTTTTAAACAATTTCCAATAGGATATGAGCATTCAAAGACTTGAGTCAATGAAATGATGATTTGAGGGATATAGTATATCTAACAATCAACTATAACCTACCATATTCTCAATTTTAAAGAAATAAGATATCCTCTAGACTGAATACAATGCTTTGAAAATAAAACACAATCTTAAATAACAACTTGATGATGAATGAAAATGATTCTTTCTAAACAAAACTCCATCAACACATATATTTTGTCTTTTCAACAGACTATCAAATGATATAAATCTTTTCACTCAAGTACTAGTGCTTGTCACACACCATAGTCCCTGGATACTTAAGATTTATTCATTGTTAAGTCTCAAAGAGGTAAATAATGACCTTTTGACATGAAAATATACGTTTGTAGACGCCAATATTTCCAGTTACTCAGTCATCATCAAAAAGTATAGCACAATTTTGCTGTATTTTTTTGAATTATTTTTGAATTTTATCCCCTTGAACAGAGATAACATTAGTGCCTCATGACATGCATGGCACTTCATTCATTGTGAAGGTGTGCAGTTTCTCAGCTCAAATGTCATTGCTCTGTTGATTTTCATAAAATTCAGAGTTTTGTAAGATAGAAATCAATTTTATCCAACATCAGTTGTAAACAAAGAGATGTTTTAATTTCAAGAGACAATTGTTTCAATCTTGGAGGAAATCTGATTTTGTGAGGGTTGAAAAATATAGGTGACAGGATTAGTAAAACATATGATAGATCACTCAAAGGATCATTTGGAGACTCTAGACATCTGAATGATGACATCATGCAAGAAATTGAAGAAATGCAAGAAAGGTTATGAGTTTGCAAAAGTCATGACTTGTGAATTTTCTAGCTCCCCCTGAGATGATGATTTCAATCATTTTCTATCAAAATAAAGATATGCAAGATTTTGAAATCAAGAAAGATTCTCTTTAAACAATAAAAGCTCCCCCTCAACAATTGCATATCATTTCTTAGTACTTGGCGGAGACATATACTCTCGCATAGTGAAAGTGTCCAGACAAGCATAACTGTCCTTCTCTAAGTCACCATTTGATATACCAAGAAATTTCAACACAATAAGAGTTGAAGAATGTATTGTCCAAAGGAAATGGAAGTGGAATGAGAGAGATATGAACAAAATGACTGAAGGAAGCAAGAGTTATGATATGAAAAGAACTCCCCTTAGATGTGCATAACACTCAACCCAAACTAAAGAGAGATCAAGAATGAGGACATTTACAAAGACCAAGTTCTCTCCTTAAAGATGAAAATCTGTTTTCAGGAAGGGGTTTGGTGAATATATCTGCAACTTGCTTCTCAGTTTCAATGAAATGGAGTTCAAAGGACTTCTTTGCAACCTCATCTCTCAAGAAGTGATGCCTAATCTCAATATGCTTGGTTCTAGAATGCTGAATGGGGTTTTTAGACAAATTTATTGCACTTGTATTATCACATAGGATGGGTACACAACCTAAATCTTGGTTGTAATCGAGAAGTTGATGTTTCACCTAGAGAATCTGAGTTCCACATCTTCCTGCTGCAATATATTCAGCCTCTGCAGTTGACAAAGCAACTGAATGTTACTTCTTGGAAGCCCAAGAAATAAGGCACCCACCTAGAAATAAACACAAGCCACTTGTGCTTTTCCTATCTAATTTACACCCAGCATAGTAGCATCACAATAGGCAATCAAATCTACTTGCAATTAGCAGGATACCAAATTCCTAAATCACATGTTCCAACAAGATATTTGAAAATTCTTTTAACAGCTAACATGTGACTTTCTTTAGGGTTAGACTGAATCTAGCACACAAGCACACACTAAACTGAATATCTGGTCTAGAAGTTGTAAGATAGAGTAGAGACCAATCATACCTCTGTAGGTCTTTTGGTCTACTGACTTACCATTTGAGTCTTCTTCTAGCTTAGCATTTAGGTGTGCTTGAATGCTTGAGGGTCTGAAAGTCAAACCTTTTGAGAAGTTCTTGACATACTTGGCTTGACTGATGAAAATCCCCTCAGATGTTTGGTTAACCTACAGTCCCAAAAAGAATGTTAAATCTCCCATTAAACTCATTTCAAATTCATTCTTCATTTGATTTGAAAATTCAGTGCATAGGCCTTTATTGGTTGAGCCAATATTATGTCATCAACATAAATTTGGACCACAATTTTTGATTTTTGATTGTTTTTGTGAACAAAGTCTGATCAACATTTCTCTAGAATATCCTTTTTCAAGTAAAAAGGTACTCAAACGGTCATACCAAGCTCTTGGAGCTTGCTTAAGACCATAGAGAGCCTTATTAAGCTTGAAAACATGGTTAGGATATTTTTCATTTTCAAATCCAGGAGGTTGTTCAACAAAAACATTTTCCTTGATATATCCATTTAAAAATGCACTTTTGACATCCATTTGATAAACTTTGAAATTCATGGAGGATGCAAAAGCAAGGAAAATTCTAACTGCTTCTAGTCTAGCTACAGGGGCATATGACTCTTCAAAATCAATTCCAAACTCTTGATTGTACCCCTTTGCAACTAGCCTAGCTTTATTTCTAATTACCTGACCAGATTCATTCAATTTGTTCTGAAAACCCATCTAGTGCCAATGACGTTTGGTCACTAGGTCTAGGTACTATTCTCATACTTGATTTCTTTCAAATTGATGAAGTTCATCATGCATGGCATTAATCCAATCAGAACTTGATAATGCTTCATCAATGACTTTGGTTCAATTTGGGAAATTAGAGCTAGTGGGTCTTCTTCAATATCATGCAAGAAAGATGATCTAGTTCTAACTCTATCATGCAAGTTGCCAACACATTATCTAATGGGTGATCTCAAAATCAATTAACCTGTGTTCAGAAATTACCTGTTCAGAAGTACCCACTTCTGGGACATGTTTACCTGAGCCATTGGAGATGGTGTGTTCAGGTTCTCTTAATGTTTTCAAACTCCTCAACAGTTGGTGAAGAGTCCACAATAAATTCATCCTCTTCAGTGTCTTGTCTTTCCCTGCAAGATTTAGAATTGATAGTTGAAAAGGAATTTTCATCAAAGATAACATGTGGAGATTCTTCAACAGTTTTGTTTTAAGAATGTACACTTTGAAAGCCCTTGACACTTTAGAATAGCCAAGGAAGATAGCTTCCTGACTCTTAGCATCAAATCTGTCAAGGTTTTCTTTGTTATTGATGTGTACATAACATTTGCACCCAAAGATTTTAAAATAGGAAACAGTTGGCTTTTTGTTTTTCAATAATTCATAGGGGGTTTTCTTGATTTTTGGTCTGACCAATGCTCTATTGAGTATGTGATTGGCTGTGTTCACAGCTTCAGCCCAGAAGGATTTGGGTAAATTACTTTCAAGTAGCATGGTTCTAGCCATTTCCACAAGAGTTCTATTCTTTCTTTCCACAACTCCATTTTGTTCTGGAGTTCTTGGTGAAGAAAACTTGTGGAATATTTAAAATTCAGCACAAAAATCAGAAAAGGATGTGTTCTCAAATTCACCCCCATGATCAGTCAAAATATTTTTGATTTTATATGGATAAGTTGTTAAGACAGTGGTACAGAACTTCCTGAATTCAAGACAAGCATCACTTTTATGGGACAGAAAAATAACCCAAGTAAATCTAGTAAAATCATCAATGATTACAAACCCATAGCTTTTGCCACTTAGACTTAGAATTCTTGTAGGGCCAAAAAGGTCCATGTGAAGTAATTCTAGTGACCTAGATGTGAGTACCTCATTGAAGTTTTTAAAGGATTTTCTTGTTGTTTTCCTTTAGAACAGATCCCACAGACTTGATTTTTAACATTAGAGAAGGATTCAGGAAGCCCCTTAACCAAATTCAATCTTAACAACTTATTCATTGTTCTAAAGCTTGCATGGCCAAGTCCATGCAATTTCATCTTTATTTGCAACAAAGCAAAGATTTTCAGAAAATTTTTATTTAGGTAGATCATGTAGACATTGTTTTCCCTTTTTCCAAAGAATTTGATTTTATCAGTTGATGAGTCAATTATCTTACAGAAATCAGATTCAAACACAACTTTGTGACCTTTGTCACATAGTTGGCTGATACTGAGCAGATTATAATCAAGACCATCAACTAGTAAAACATTATCTACAGAGTTTGAGGAAGTTTGACCACCTTACCAGATCCTATGATCTTTCCTTTATTTTTACCTCCAAAAGTTACTGATCCTCCCTCTTTTTCAATCAGGAATGAAAATTTGGCTCTGTCTCCCGTCATGTGTCGTGAACACCCACTATCAAGAAACCACACATTGGTGTTGGGTGCACGACCTTCCTGCAAAAAGATCAGTGGAGAGAAGATTTTGTACCCAAACAGAGTTGGGACCATCAGAATGTTTGAACATTGTTAGTAAATCTTTTCTCACCCAAATTTGACTTGTTTTTTATTTTTGTTTTGTTACTTTGGTGTTTTCAGTCTTTTTCTGTTTGTTCTTTCTCTTTGGAATGAAAGCACCACCATTTTTATTTTTAGTGGGAGGGGATTTTTTATTGAGCATAGGAGTTGAGATTAGGAGGTGGAATCCATGGATTTTGTTGGTACATCCAAAGGTTTGGATGAAAGAATTGAGGATGATACCAACAGGGGTTGTCATACCATTGGCTCCAACGATTGATCCAATTATCTTGAATTGCTATCTTGGAGGTCCAAGGTTCTTTATACATGTTTTCCTTTGACTTTTTCTTGTTTTTCAAATTTTATTTGAATTTTTGTTAAGTTGTTTGAAGCTTTTGATGTTGAGCAAGTCGACCTCTCCATGACTGGTGTCGACACAGCAACCACAGAAGTCTTCTTCTTGTGGACTGGTGTCGACCTGTCAGAAGACTGTGTCGACCTGGTTGTCTTCTTTTGTTTTTGAGTTTTTAATTTGTTTTGTGTTTTGTTGATGTTTGTATGATGTTTGTCTGATGTTTGCTTGATTTCTGTGTTCTCAAGATTAGGACCTTTGACAAATTTAATTAATGGTGCTTTGCCCTTTTTCTCACCAGATTTGTCTTTGTTTGGTTTCTTTTTGTTGAATCCTAATCCATGAGAAGTTGTTGTCATATTTGTTCCTAGCAATGCCTCCAAGTTATCTTTACCTTTTGTGAAGGTTTGGATAACTTCATCCCTTTCTTTAGCTGGTTTTGAAGAGTTTAATTTCTTCAATCTTTTGCTGTTTTTCTTGTTTTTCATTTCCAGCTTTTTGATAAGTCTTTGAATTCTAGGGTGGCCTTTTGAGAGGCAAGCTTCAGATCATCAATTAGATTCATGAGATTTTCTTTTTCTTCATTTAATTCTGTTATCTCATTTCTAGCTCACAAGTTCTGTTATTTGAAGATTGGTTATGATAAAGATTTTCAATTTTCTTTTGATGTGTTTGTTTTCTTTTCTCATTTCAGATATTTATCAACTAGCTCAGCATAAACATCCTGCCAATCTCAACTAAAAATCTTCAAAAGAAGTACTTACCTTTTCTTCAGAGTTGTTGGCCATGAAGCAAATTTCCTCACTCTCAGAGCTTGAGGATTCTTTGTCTTCTTCTTCCTCACTTGTCTTCATCAGACCAAGTGGCTACCATGGCCTTGGCTTCTTGTACTTCTTGAATTTCTTGTGCTTTTCTTTCTTGTTCTCAGGACACTCTCCCTTCATGTGTCCTGGCTTATTACACCTGTAACAAATGACAGTTTCGTCAGTTTTTGATTCTTGTTGAAATTAGAAGAGGAAGTGTTTCTTTTACCTGTGGAAAACTTCTTTTCCCAGACATTTTTCCTTTCTATATTTCAAGAATTTTCTGAATTGCCTGGTCATGAGGGCAATTTCATCCTCATTTGACTCAGCTCCTCAGAACTTGTCTTTTCTGACTTTTGTCTTTGTTACTTGAAGAGGCCTTAAGTGCCATTGCTTGGTTTTAGTTATGTGTTCTTCATTCTTTTCAAATTGATTTCATATGTCATTAAGGATCCTATCAATTCATCCAAAGACATTTTGGACAATCTTTAGAATCTTCAATGACAGTGGCTTTGTGTGCCAAATAGAAGAGAGTGAACGTAAGATTTTCCTTACCAAGTCTGCATCTGTGTAGTCCTTACCTAAGGCCTTGAGTCCATTGACAATGACCATGAACCTGGCAAACATTTCAGAAATTGTTTCATTAGACTTCATCATAAACAATTCATATTCTGAAACAAGAATATTTGCCTTAGTTTCCTTACTTGTGATGTTCCCTCATAAAGTAATTCGAGTTTATCCCACATCTCTTTGGCAGATTTGCACATTGAGATTCTCGAATACTCTTTGAGATGAACAACACATTGAATCATGTTCATGGCACTATAATTCAATGTGGCTTTTATTTGTTCCCTAGTCCAGGTTTCTTCCTCTCCTGGTTTTCATAGGGACCAACCTCAACCACTTTCCAACTTTCATAGTTCTGGGCTCTTAGAAAGACTTGCATTCTATTTTTAGTATGAATAGTCCGTTCCATTAAGAATGGTGGCCTATTAATGGAATGCCCCTCAGCTATGAAACCTTGGAATCCATTGACTTAAGAAGAAAGCACAGAAGAATATTCAGCAAACAAGCAAACAACAGACACACAATACTCAAAAACTGCTCAGATCAATCAGATCAAGTGAAAACCCGCTCTGATACCAATTGAAGGATCGAGGAAAAGGTGTAGATAAGATCTAGAAGGGGGGGATGAATAGATCTATGTCACTTTCTGCGGAAGCTTAAGCAATTTAAAAATACTTTTAGAATCAGAGGCAAATTTAACAGTGAAAAACACAGATCTGGTCGATGTAAGTAAGTTGATAAATAGATATGAAAACCAGTTGATTAAGTGAATCTTGATCGATCTATGCAAGCATCTAACGGATGATAGAATCAACCACAATAGACAAGTGCACAGAGATTTTTAGGTGGTTCGGAAATCACCCATGTGATTCCTACATCCACCCTCCACCCAGTGAGGATTCACTAAACAACCTGGGTACACACCACTGGAGCCAGATAACTCCACACTAAGTTTACAACTCACACAACTCTAGAGCAAGACTACTCTAGACCCCTGAACAAGACTGCTCAACAAACACCTGATTGACAATCAACCAACTCTAGAGTAAGACTACTCTATATCCCTGAGCAGATGCTCAACAACTAATGAGCTCGACGATAACTGAGCACAATGGCTCACAAGCAACTATGCTAGACCCAACACACGACATGGATCTTCTAGCAGCAGATCATGTCAGACATGAGAACATCATAACAGTTATGCAGAAGCACTTGCACAATCTCAAGATGTCTCAGAAGAACAAAAGTACATGAGAATAGTATTAAGAGGCTTTGTTCTTCAGTGTACTCCCTGTAGAAGCTCAGATTGGGAAGAGGCTTGAATTCTTGAAGTCCCAGCCGATGCTCTGCACAATTGAACTTGGGGATCTTCCTTGAAATCTTCTCAACAGATGCTCTACTTGATCTGCTTCATTGAGACACTTCAATTGATTCTTCAAGGATCAAACTCCAATTCTCACAATCGAATTGGTCTTCAGAAGGCACCAGGGAGCAGAAGGAGGGAGATGAACTCTTCTCGCGCCAAAGGGAACTTTTCTGGAGGCTTGGAGAGTTCATTGGGGTCTCTCCATGATAGATGGACAATTGGGGGCCTTTTATACCCAAAAGATTCCAAAGATACCCTTTAGGTACAAGGGCACACGATCCTAGGTTGATACCCCATCGCCCTAGGCTGAACACGTGGCAAAACATCCAATTTAAGTTGCAATCTTTCCGTAGTGTGTCGACCTGCCCTGGTGGTGTGTCGACACACTGTCCCAAAATGAGAACAGGATGTTCTGGGACAAGGTCTCGTGTCTACCTGCTTGGTCCTGTGTCGACTGCTGTCCCAATTCCACAAATAGGCTGTTCTGGGAACTGAGTCCAGTGTCGACCTGCCCGAGAGTGCGTCGACCTGCTGTCCCAATTCTGCAAACATGCTGTTCTGGGAACTGAGTCAGTGTCGACCTGCCTGAGAGTGCGTCGACCTGGTCCCAATTCTGCAAACATGTTGTTCTGGGAACTGAGTCCAGTGTCGACCTGCCTGAGAGTGCGTCGACCTGAGTGTCTTATATCTGGAATTTTGCAACTCGTGTCGACCACTTCTTGACTTGTGTCGACACAGTCTGAACATTTCTTCACTATTTTTTTTGCCTTTGAATCTGAGGTGTTGTGTCGACACCATTGTGGGGTGTGTCGACACACTTTTGCAAAAAGTGTTTGTACCTGAAAATTAAACACATATATCATTAGTAAAATATTTTATTATAAGTACAAATGATAAGTGTGCTTTAAACATGCTTTTTGAATATTGATTTCAGGTGAAATGTGTTTATCATGTTTAATTAGTTTGCAATGAAATCACATTTGTCATCATCAAAATAGGAGATAAAATGATATGAAATTACACTCAACCCAACAACTTTTCTATATATTTGAAATCAGCTTGTATGCTATATCTTGTTCAGGTACAAATTTTGGTGTTGGATATGTTTTAGGATAAACTATGGTTTCTTTATATCTGGGGGTGTGTATATCCTAATTCATTTTTTCTTACCGATCTTCTAGCACCTCTTAATATGAGGGAGTTTTTCCATTGTGATTTTTCTAACGTGGCTAGATAAATTTATGTTTTCCTTCTGTTAGAGTCTTGATTTCAGTTCTTAGTTTATCTACATTTTCCTGGTTTACTAATTCAGTTTTTGTTATTTTTATCTTTTAAATCTTCACATAGTAGTTCATTCCTTCTTTAAAGTTCAGTTATTTGTTTTTCTAGTTCTTTATTCTGTTGTCAGATAAGAGTTAGTGTTTTCTAAACAAGCATTATGTTTCTTACTGGTTTTTAACAGTTTAGTTGTTTCTTTATATTATCATAAAGTTCATTAAATGCTCCTCCTAAATTATCTGAATCAGTGTCATTACATGAATCAAAAGAAGAGTCAGAAGTACTTGTCTTTGGTATTTGCCATGAAAGCCAGATTGGCTTCTTCTTCATCACTGCAGGAGCTTGACTCACTGTCTGAGTCGCTGCTGTTTTCCCATGCGGCTGCCATTGCCTTCTTTTTGTATTCTGAATCCTCTGAAGTTATCTATCTTCTTGTGTCTATCTTTCTTGAGCTTTGGACAATCTACCTTGATGTGTCCAGGCTTCTTGCACTCATAGCATGTAGGTTCTCCTTTCTTCAGATCTTTCCTTCTGGCTTTTAAACTCTTTATTTCTCTTCAAGAATCTTCTGCCAGATTGAAACTTTTTCTTTTTGGCTAGAATTTGTTGAAGTCTTCTGGATAGCATAGCTTCTTCATCATCACTGTCCTTGCTGTTCTCACTATTTTCCAGTGATTCTTCTGACAATTCTTCATCAGGCTTGAGTGCATTGATTGCTTTTTCTACTGGAGGATTCTCCTAATCTCTCCATGTTTATCTCAGGGCCATAAGGGACCCAATGAGGTTTTCTAAGGACATTCTTTTTAGATCATTAGCTTCCTCAATAGCTGTTACTTTTGGGGTCCATGAGGATGGTAAAGATCTAAGAATCTTTCTGACCATATCTCCCATTTCATAGGTCTTTCCTAGTCCAACTAGCCCATTTGTAATATCTATAAATCTATGAACATTTGGGTAATGGACTCACCTGATTGCATTTGAAATCTTTCGTACTGTGCTACAAGAATGTCTATTCTTGTTTCCTTTACCTTGTCTGTGCCTTCATAGGTGATTATGAGCTTTTCCACATTTCCATTGCGGATTTGTAGGCTTAAACTCTGTTGAACTCCTTTTACTAAGGGCACAACACAAAATACTCTTTGCTTTACAATTCTGTGAGATCTTCTTCCTATCATTGTCTGTCCACTGAGTTTTCTCATTTGTGACTAGAGATCACCTTCTTCCACTATGGACCATATTTGATAATCGTGGCCTTGCAGAAAGTACTCATTCTTGTTTTCCAGTAAGTGTAATCCTCTCCATCGAACAGTGGTGGTTGGTTGAATCCTTTCTTTGTCAAAGAGATTTGCTCTGATACCACTTGTTGCCCAGTTGACGAGCCCAGAGGAGTGGGGGGGTGAATGGGTCTTTTAAATAAATCTAAATGATACTGTAAATAAAAACATTCACAAAAACATTCTTCGATGAAGGTTAGTGACTGTTAGTTCAAACATCAATCACACAAGGAAAGCAATCACACGACACAAAGGATTATCCTGGTTCGGACCTCCTCTCCATAGGAGTCTACGTCTAGTCCTGAGCAACCACTCAGGATTTCACTAACTAGGGTACAATCCCCCCAAGGACGCTACAACACCCAGCTCAGTGGTCTTTCTTCACACCCGAAGGGAAAAACAACACCCTAGATACCCCACCAGGTCTTCCTTCACAACTGAAGGGAAACAGCACCTTGGATACCACCAGTCTTCCTTCACACACGAAGGGAAACACAATGAAGAGAGTAGAAGGAATTCAAGCCCCTAGATCAAGCTTTAACAAGCCAAGATCTGAAGCAACTAGCCCTGAGAGCAAAGAATCTAAGCTAAGCACACTCTCAGAACTACACAAGCTCTCTTAAGATTTTCACTACAGAGTGGAGAGCAGAGAGCAACACGAGAAGGAATGAAGTTCTTGGCTCTTAGAATTCTGACAGAAGATTTGAATAGCTTGAGCGTCATTGTTCCTCAGTGTATCTTTGATCTTCTCTTCTATCTTGTATTTATATCTTCTTTTGAAATTCGCCGTTGAAGTAACCGTTGTCCCTTAGATTGGTAGTCGTTAGACTGCTTGACACTTGGAAGCTTCAACAACCTTTATCCATTTGAGCACGCAAAGAGATAATGTCTTCTGCCGTCTGTATGGTCCAACGTTGTGATATAACGTCTTAGGACCCTGCATAAATTAAATGCTAGAACAGTAGACAGCTAGACTGTCTTTATTTGTCAGTAAACATTGATAAGAATATTCACCAAAATAGCAATGCTAAATAGTTTCTTCTAAAAGATATTGACAGAAGATGCACACTAAAATGGATGATATCGTCTGCATGCATGCAGAGATACGTTCAGATCTCATAAATGTAGAAGTGTCAGAGAGATATCTACGTGGACTTTGACTAGTCAATGCTTTAAGATGAATAAGATATCAAGTCGATATTAGATATGAAATCGATGGCTATATGACTTATGAAATCGTTATGAATAAGTCAGATTGACCAAGTCATTATGAGATATAGCAAATCGTTGTGTTTAATGAAGAAATCATTGTGAAACACTTATCAAATCGTTATAGAAAGTAAATCGTTATGTTCACTGAAGAAATCGTTGTGAAAACACTTAACAAATCGTTATAGAAAGCAAATCGTTGTGTTCACTGAAGAAATCATTGTGAAAAAACTTATCGAATCATTATAGAAAGCAAATCGTTGTGTTCACTGAAGAAATCGTTGTGAAACACTTAATAATCGTTATAGAAAGCAAATTGTTGTGTCACTGAAGAAATCGTTGTGAAACACTTATCAAATCGTTATAGAAAGCAAATCATTGTGCTTTCTAAAGTAATCGTTGCGATGACTTATAGAATAGTTATGACAGGCAAGTCGTTATACTTTCTAAATAAATCGTTGCGATGACTTATAGAATCATTATGACAGGCAAGTCATTACGCTTTCAAAAGAAATCGTTGCGATGACTTATAGAATCGTTATGACAGGCAAGTCGTACGCTTTCTAAAGAAATCGTTACGATGACTTATAGAATCGTTATGACAGGCAAGTCGTTACGCTTTCTAAAGAAATCGTTGCGATGACTTATAGAATCGTTATGATAGGCAAGTTGTTACGCTTTCTAAAGAAATCGTTGCGATGACTTGTAGATCGTTATGACAGGCAAGTCGTTACGCTTTCTAAAGAAATCAGTGTGATGACATATAGAATCGTTATGACAGGCAAGTCATTATGCTTCTAAAGAAATCGTTATGATCTTCATCAGAAATCGATATGGACTCTGAAAATATCATTGAAATGATTAAGGCTTCAGAGAAGTAATGCATACTTTATTGGCTGTTTTGACCTTGGTATTTTTCCTGTACTTAAGACTTATGAAATTTCATAGATATTATGATAAATCTAGTTTAGTTTAGTTAATCACCAAAATACATGTAATTAATTAAAATTACATGGGGATAGACTGATCATCAGCATGGCTGAAGAACAAATCAGAGAAAGAATCTAAAAATCATGGAAGGAGTGTACATCCAGTAAGCACCTAACTCCACATACACTCACGAAAGAGAGAAAGAGCTCGAGCCTAAGGAGAAGTGTGCACACAAGCAGCCATATGAAGTCTTCAAGCATTCAAGCTTCTTTTCTTCTTCACTCTCTCGTGCTACATGTAAATCTGGGGAGTGTCTGTGAGCTGAGAGTATGAGTTCCTTAGTGTTCATCTTGTGTAGCTCTCACTTTGTTCTTTCTTTTTCTAAGAAAGGCTTGTGTCCAGTTGTAGGACTGTGTACAATGTTCATTTCCTATGTAAAGAGAAGGCTAGCAGGGTGCTAGTGGATTCTGTCCAGCTGTGACATTGTGCATAGAGTTCCCCTTGCATTAAGGGTAAACCTAGCTTTGGTTTGTGTCAGCAAGATCTAGCTGGGGGTCTAGAGGAACCGCACTGGGTTTGATTCAGGAGGGTGGCTTCTTGACCTACAATAGAATTGAGTTCCTTCCTACTTGGAAAGGAAGAGGACCATCGGGGAGCTGAGGTTTGTATATCCTTGGGGGTTGTTACGCTTGTTAGTGAAATGCAAGATTTGCTTGGGGACTGGATGTAGGTCTTTCATTCGGGAAGTCTACTACTCTCAATGCATACAACTTATGTACGAACCAAAGTTTTCAAGTAGTGATTTTTATCTATGTTTTCATATTACCTATTCACCCCCCCCCCTCTAGGCTATCCTTGTTGGCATATCAAGTGGCCAACAGGGGGGTGGTCAATGGGTCACAATTGCCACATTAGTAAATACAAATGAATCTACTAGATGAGCACAATGGAATATAAAGGATATAGGCAAGCATGCATAGAAAGAGAGACAAGGGTTTTTATCCTAGTTAGTTCTCACCTCGTCAAACTTATGTCTAGTCCCAAGTAAAATCCTTCGTGGAGCTTTCCATTATATCGCCTAGTAGGGAACCACTTGCTTCACTAACTATAGCCAAGTCTTCCTTGCTTGGAGGGCACTGCACACTAGCTTGGCTGCTCTTTCTCCATGGGGGAACCATTGGTTGGCCACATCGGTCCTCCTCTCAACATATAGAACAAACACCTAGTTTAGTGCACACAAGTCTTCTTCTTAATAGAAAGCACACCCGGCCACGACGGTCGTCCTCTCACAGAGGGCATGTGATCCACTTCTGAAGAGTATGCACAAAGAATGTGCCTTCTACAAAGACGGATGTTGGCAATGATGTAAGGTAAGATGCCCGATCCACTATAGCAAGGATGCAAGCTTGAAGTCACTTGACATTGATGGCTTGATCAGCTCAGAGTAGTCATAGTTCATGTCAAGCAATGGCTCTTCAGAATGAGCACGAGCAATGCACTACGAGGCTCGGAGATGAAGAACAAAATATTGAAGTGTATGCTCAGTCTCCTCACACTAATGGATCCTTGCTCTCAAGTTTTCTTTTCTTATCTTATCAGCTCATGATTCCATTTATTGCTTTTCTTCGCAGCATTAGGTCCCATATTTAAAGGTGCTAGAAGTTTTTGATGTTGAAGCTTCTTCCTTCTAGACTATTTATTATGTACATTATGGTCTTGATTGTATAGGCTTGCAGGCTTCTGACTGCTGTGATTTATTGTTGGATTTTCAATTCTATTTGTTGGTCTTGATCATGTAGACTTGTAGGCTTCTAATTGTTTAGACTATCCAACTTGTCTTTTCTTCTCAATGTCTTAGGTCTATTGAGTTTAAACTTTCCACCATTGAGCCTATTTTGTTAGCAACCTTTTGAATCTGTTTTGGTCTATATAAATAATTCTTTTAACCATGTGATTGATTAGAGTGCTGCATCAGCTTGGTCTTTAAAGTTATTGATTTTTTTTAAAGCTTTTGAGTTGTTATCGTAAGTGGCTTGGAGATTTCCTTCCTTTCCCTGATATACATGTAAGCAAACAAAAAAAAAAAAAAAATGACAAAAGTTATCTCCATTGCAAATCATTAGTTTTCAGGATATGTTTACAAGGCATGGTAATGATGTATTATATCGTGGCACTATAGCCTATGAGAACATTCTTGCATGGCCTTAGAGGTATGCATATAATCAATGCCTTCACATGGCTCGAGATATGATATGACAAGTACTATAGACCAAGCTTTGCGTAAAATAATATAAGACATGAAGCTAATGAGATTCACACCAGTAGCATAGCAAAACATTCTATCTTGACTAAAAGATGTTGTGTGGTTAAAGCATGTGTCAAGAAATAATACACGGTGAAACAATTGTATGTCATCATGTTATAAGAATGATTATGAATCATGTTGATGAAAACATACAATAATGTTGTCAGTAGTATGTGAAAAAACTTTCATCAATGTAGCTCAAGCAAAGATGATAATAGATATTAACAAACATTATTAATGAAGCAAAAAACAAGGTTGATTAAAAATGTTAATTAAGCATAATGAACCCACTTAACCAACTAACGACTTAGTCTTCATCAGAGTGACTTTAATCACTTTGATGTTCCTTTCAAATAATAATCATTTGCTTAAAGAAAATAAATGATCTTTTACTCTATAGGAGACTTAGTTGATTTGTCAATGTAAGTAATGAATTGCAATGAGTTTGAGATTTGATTCTACGGTGTTCTCTAAGACTCAATCCATATAATGTATTCATGAGACTAAAATTTCAATTATTTTTGGGGATTAATTTTTAGTCGGAATTGGGGAATGATATTTTATAAGAATTTATTTCTCGGTCGGTGACTTAGGAGTATATGTAATCAAATTGATTTTTGAAGAGTGAGGGTGCGATGGACTACCAAGAGGGGAGGGGTGAATAAGTTATTGACCAATAAATTTTTTTTTACACATAATAGATTAGACTCAATTAATCAAACCCATTATGTGATATGCACAACGAAATATGAAAATTTAAACAACGAAAACAAAACTATCCTAGCATGTATAGAATTGAGGTAGAAGATATAGATTAAACCACAAGACACGCAGAATTTATAGTGGTTCAGCCAACACACCCACATGTGCACCTAAATCCACTACCGCATACCCTATGAAGATTTCCAATAAATTGTTTCTCAGGTACAAGTTACAAAATCCTCACACACATGGTTGTTTATAGGGGCAACACGGCCCCACCTCGTTTACCAGGGACGAGACAACTCGTTGTTATGCATGCATGCACTACACACAACAATGTGCTCACAACCCGAGCACACACACACAAAGATGTTGTGTAAATAAAAGTTGAAGTACTATTCTACCCAAGAACAAGAGAACAAAAGTGAAAATTCGCAGTTCAGAAATCTCCTATTTGGTGTGGTTGAGAAACATCGGAGAAGCCCACAAAAGCTTGCACAGGCTTTCCTGGAACATTGTACTATGGATGCACGATCTTCTAATCATCGAATGCCTTAAACTCGCATAGCAACCTGGAAGAAAATGATCTGGAAAGTGCTCTAGTCTTCTGGTTCATCCTTTGCCCTAGCCTTGGTGCAAATCGTTCTCCAACTATGTGTGTTCTATTCTACACTCATGGAAAGGCCTCCATTTATATACCAATTTGCCAAAGACTGATCTTGGTCGTGGATGACAAGGAAATCACATTCAAATCCAAACTTGGAATGAGACCTATTCTTATATGGAACCTACATTCCTTTAGTTAGTCGACCGATTTCACCAGATTGGTCGTCTGATTCTGGACATAGCTTCATGGCTAGTCTTTTCTTCTTCTTTTTCTTCAGATACAACACCATATCGGTCATCCGATTTTCCAAGTCGGTCGTTCGACTTTGAAACTGTCGACCGTCCATTTTTCCATATCGTCATCCAATTTCCTTCAGCAATCGGAAGCTTGATCTTTACTAATCAGAAGATTGATCTTCACGGGTAGGTCAGTGGACCGAAATCTTCTGATCGGTCGTTCGATTCAGCCTTGTGTGTCGACACCTTCACTGCATGTGTTGACACCTCTTGATAATCGATCGATTGATTTTCTCATTTCTATTGTCCGATTGTGTCATTTTTGCACTTTTTCTTCCTGTTTTGTCTTTTGATTTTTTCAAACTCTTGGCCTTGTAATATCCACTTCAAGTGCAACTTTTAGACAATTAAACTGTACACCTAACACACAAGTTAGACCCTCAAATCAAATATAAATTAATTCAAACACTTGGGTTATGAACACGAAAGATACTTAGTATTTTTGTACTTTTTTAAACATGAGTTAAACTTAGTATTTTTGTGATCATCAAAATCTACAGAGTACAATAATCTCCACATTTTTGATGATGACAAAACACTTGTAGATTTTTCACACAAAATACAACATATATTCATATGTCATTTGATATGCCAATTGTAAGGGATGTGATTTTTTTTTTTGGGTTTCTATGCAAGCATTCATCATGCAATATGACTCCCCCTCTCAAGGATTGATTTTTTTTGGGTTTCTATGCATGCATTCAGTTATGTAATATGCCTCTCCCTCTCAAGGATACTTCTAACTCTCCCTTTCTTATGAACAATCTCTCCCCCAAACAGAATATAAATGTACATATGTTCTCAAAATGGTCTCTCCCCCTTTTTGACAGCATCAAAAAGTGGGTGGTAATAGGGATAAGAGATGCAATTGAGGTCAAAGATAGAGTATGTTAAGAATTCCTAAGGGGATGATTATGGGGGTGCATTCTTTATCATTAGCCATTATATACTCTATATATTTATTCAAGTTTCAACACACATTCAAAATCAAATTCCATTAGATTTCATGTGTAAGACATGATTAAAGACATCACACATGATGATAAGCAAAATTTTAATTAACACTACATGCATACTCTCAATCTACCATCCATGATAGACCCTCAATTTTTGGTAGCTATCGCTCTGCCCTTCTTTTTTATTTTGCCATTTTTTTTCTTTCTTTCTTTTCTTTCAATTTGAGGAAAGTATTGCCGTTGACGTGAGGCTCCTTATTGTTCAATGGAGAAACCCGGTTACTAAACTCAGTTCCTCTTTTCATTTCAATGTGGGATAGGTAGCTTTTTCCTCACGAGTTACTACAAGTTAGGTGGATCACAAAAGTGATATCCATTAATCATAGTCATGTGCATTAGTGTGCTGGTTTCTATTTCAGAATCTCCCCCTTGGTGGCTAAATTAATGCACACTAAGTCTTAAGCCAATGCAATAAAATACCAAGGGAGTATTAGGCCATAGAAAGAGTCAATAAATCTAACTATACTAGACTCTACTAAGACATTTAGATAACTTCTCTATGCCACTACAATCAGTTGGGTCTCTCATCACTCTTGACCTTCTGATGGGGACATCTAGAGCATCTCTGTATTTTTCCAAGCTCCTATATGACACTTTCTATATTTTCTTTGAGTATGTAAATTTTTTTTTTTAGTCTTAGTGTTAAATGG
>JACBKR010002547.1:0-31654 GCA_014218235.1 Colocasia esculenta | reverse complement strand
TCGATTATACGAATCGCTGGCGGGTCCCACACACGGGGCCAGCCTGTCACGGCGATCGGAGGTCCTATTCAACTCTTCGCAAGAGCTCCTCCCGAGGTCGTTGATATGGGTGCTCAAACATCGTCGATATAGTCACCCTCTCTAGCTTATTCCCACCCCTTCAGCCAAAGAACTGTGCATAACCTTCCGCCCGGGCATCGGAATCGCTAATGTGACCACAATTCGGAATCGACACTCCGAGACGGTCGATAGGGCGCTGGTTACGCGGAATTCTGTTTCGGGGCCGAAATTCCTCCCCGGAGCGTGCGTTATAGTACACCGACACCGTATCCTTCGATCGGACGCAAATATCCGTTCGCCTGGGGGTCGGAACCACCCGCGAGGCCCCAATTCGGAATCGGCACTTCGACCCGTCGGTAAAAGGTCACATTCGGGGATTTCCGGTCCGGCGAATAATTCCTCTCTGGGAGTGTGGTCGCAGGCCTTCGATGCGATCGCATACGTACACCTCTTCGCTCAAACGGGCATAACTTTCTAGTCGGTTATCGGAATTGCTTATAAGACCACAATTCGGAATCAGCACTGAGAGACTCCCAATTCCCCCCTTATCGCCTATGGCGATAAGACGTCGTTTCGGGGTCCAAAAACCTTCGTTTCGCACTCTGAAATTACGATTCTAGCAGACGATCTTCCCGATTTCAAGGTTTTTTTAATAATAGCGACTCACTCGATTACGCGAATCGCTGGCGGAGCCCGCGCACGGAGCCGACCTGTCACGGCGATCGAAAGTCATGTTCAACTCTTCGCGAGATCTGTCACGTCCTAGTAAAAATCTATTTACTGAAACCGACAGATATTGAGCACGGGAATTTACACAAAAGTTTATTCATACACAACTCTCTTCGCGGAAGCTTTTTACATGATATTCCTCACTCAAGTCTAAATGAGGAGCAGATAAAAGTAAACTGTACATTATTACATTCCAACTAACTATAAGAGAAATAAAAGATAACGACTCGCTGGACGACGGGTAGTCCACTCAGCACACATATATCCCCCTTAGACTTCATTCCCATCTTGATCACCTGAAAAAGGTAGGAGGAATGAGCTAAATAGCTCAGTAGAATTCAATTCCTTTAAACAAAAGGACTCAAGTATATAATCACAGGACAAGAATCTGAACATTACTAATGTTGAGTATGAAATGGAGGCACAAACGTGTCCACTGATTAATACATGTAGAATAATGGAAATGAAGAAGCATAATCACGCATTCAAGATAACACTTAAGTTCTGGTTCAGATACCCATTCACACACATATGTATGATATGATGACCAATCAAGCATGAAATGAGTATGCCAACATCCAGTTGTTCTCAACGCCCCCGCGCGGCCACTGACGAATTCGGGTGCTCTCCCCATGACTGAACCAGCCCTTATTTGCCCAGGCATAATTTCTTATTGAATCTAAAGACCACAACTTTGTCATCATAACACACTTACTCTTGTAATGGTTCAATTGGGTTATATAGGTATTCAAGATTTTACATGAAACAAAGGTTTAAAGATTAATACCAATGGTTCCAAAAGGTTGTAGCCATGAAGGAACAAGCAAACTTGGGATATTTAGGAATAATTCATGGCTAAAAGAATGATCCCTCACATTGATACACGTTGTACTGGAGACAAGTTGACACTACTAGATAGACAAATTACTGCTATACCAACACAAGTCACTGTGGTGTCAACACAGTTCACTGTAGTGTTGATACAGTCCAGGAGTAATGTCGATACAGTCCAGGGGTAGTGTCAACACTAGTGCTGGTTTCCAGCAAACAGTCAAAACAAAGGAAGCTGTGGTGTCGACACAGTCCAGGAGTGTGTCGACACTAGTTCTGGTTTCCAGCAAACAGTCAGAACAGTTAGGAGTAGTGTCGACACAGTCCAGGGGTAGTGTCGACACTAGTGATGGTTTCCAGCAAACAGTCAGAACAGTTCAGGAGTAGTGTCGACACAATCCAGGGGTAGTGTCAACACTAGTGTGTTTTCCAGTAAACAGTCAGAAAGAAAGAGGAGGAAGAAGAAGAAATCCTCTGCATGGGTGGTATGAAAGGTATGAAAGGAAGATTAAAGTATATACAACCCTGCATACGGACACTCTTCGCTCAAACGGGCATAACTTTCAACCCGGTTATCGGAATTGCTTATAAGACACAATTCGGAATCGACACTCAGAGACGCTCGACGTCCCCTTATCGCCTAGGGCGATAAGATGTCATTTCGGGGTCCAAAAACCTTCGTTCGCACTCCGAAATTGCGATTCTAGCATACGATCTCCCCGATTTCAAGGTTTTCTAATAGTAGCGACACCCCGATTACGCCATCGCTGGCGGAGCCCACGCACGGAGCCGGCCTGTCACGGTGATCAGAAGTCGTGTTCAACTCTTCGCGAGAGCTCCTCTTGAGGTCATTGATATGGTGCTCAAACATCGCCGATATAGTTACCCCCTCTAGTTTATTCCCACCCCTTCAGCCAAAGAATTGTACATAACTTTCCGCCCGGGCATCGGAATCGCTAATGTGACCACAATTCGGAATCGGCACTCCGAGACGGTCGATAGGGCGCTAGTTTCTCGGAATTCTGTTTGGGGCCGAAATTCTGCCCCGGGGCGTGCGTTATAGAACACCGATAACCGTACCCTTCGATCGGACGCAGATATCTGTTCGCCGGGGGTCGGAACCACCCGCGAGGCCCCAATTCGGAATCGGCACTTCCACCCGTCAGTAAAAGGCCGCATTCGGAGATTTCCGGTCCGGCACACAATTCCTCTCCAGGAGCGTGGTCGCGGGCCGTCGATGCGATCGCATACGGACACCTCTCGCTCAAACGGTCATAACTTTCTACTCAGTTATCGAAATTTTTATAAGACCATATTCGGAATCAGCACTCAGAGACGCCTGACGCCCCCTTATGCCTAGGGTGATAAGACGTCGTTTCGGGGTCTAAAAACCTTCGTTTCGCACTCCGAAATTACGATTCTAGCCGACGATCTCCCCGATTTCAAGATTTTGTAATAGTAGCGACTCCCTCGATTACGCGAATCGCTGGTGGAGCCCAGACACGGAGCCGGCCTATCATGGCGATCGGAGGTCATGTTAAACTCTTCACGAGAGCTCCTCCCGAGGTCGTTGATATGGGTGCTCGAACATCGCCGATATAGTCACACCCTTTAGCCTATTCCCACGCCTTCAGCCAAAGAACTGTGCGTAACCTTCCGCCCAGGCATCGAAATCGCTAAAGTGACCACAATTCAGAATCGGCACTCCGAGACGGTCGATAGGGCGCTGGTTTCGCGGAATTCCTTCTGGGGCCGAAATTCCGCCCCGGAGCGTGCGTTATAGTACACCGACAACCGTACCCTTTGATCGGAAACAGATTTCTGTTCGCCCGGGGGTCAGAACCACCCAGGAGGCCCCAATTCAGAATCAGCACTTCGACCTGGTCGGTAAAAGGTCGTATTCGGAGATTTCCGGTCTGGCGCAAAATCCTCTCTGGGAGCGTGGTCGCGGGCCGTCGATGCGATCGCATACGAACACCTCTTCGCTCAAACGGGCATAACGTTCTACTCGGTTATCGGAATTCCTTAAGACCACAATTCGGAATCAGCACTCAGAGACGCCTGACGCCCCCTTATCGCCTATGGCGATAAGACGTCGTTTCGGGTCCAAAAACCTTCGTTTCGCACTCCAAAATTGCTATTCTAGCCGACGATCTCCCCGATTTCAAAGTTTTCTAATAGTAGCGACTCCCTTGATTACACGAATCGCTGGCGGAGCCCACACACGGAGCTGGCCTGTCACAGCGATCGGAAGTCGTGTTCAACTCTTCCCGAGATCTCCTCCCGAGGTCATTGATGTGGGTGCTCGAACATCGCCGATATAGTCACACCCTCTAGTTCATTCCACCCCTTCAGCCAAAGAACTGTACAAAATTTTCCGCCCAGGCATCAGAATCTCTAAGGTGACCACAATCAGAATCTGCACTCCGACACGGTCGCGATCGGGCGCTGGTTTCGCGGAATTCTGTTCCGGGGCCGAAATTCCGCCCCGGAGCGTGCGTTATAGTACACCGACACCGTACCCTTCGATCGGATGCAGATATCTGTTCGCCCGAGGGTCGGAACCACCCGCGAGGCCCCAATTCGGAATCGACACTTCGACCCGATCGATAAAAGGTCGAATTCGGAGATTTCCGGTCCAGCGCAAATTTCCGCTCCGTGAGCGTGGTCGGCGGGCCGTCGATGCGATAGCATACGGACACCTCTTCGCTCAAACGGGCATAACTTTCTACTCGTTTATCGGAATGCTTATAAGACCACAATTCAGAATCGACACTCAGAGACGCCCGACGCCCCTTCTTTGCCTAGGGTGATAAGACGTCGTTTCGGGGTCCAAAAACCTTCGTTTCGCACTCTGAAATTGCGATTCTAGCCGACGATCTCCCCGATTTCAAGGTTTTCTATATAGTGACTCCCTCGATTACGTGAATCACTGGCGGAGCCCACACAAGGAGCCGGCCCGTCATGGTAATCGGAAGTCGTGTTCAACTCTTCACGAGATCTCATCCCGAGGTCGTTGATATGGGTGCTCGAACATCGCCGAATAGTCACCCCCTCTAGTTTATTCCCACCCATTCACCAAAGAACTGTGCATAACTTTCCGCCCGGGCATCAAAATCGCTAATGTGACCACAATTCGGAATCAGCACTCCGAGACGGTCGATAGGGCGATGGTTTCGCGGAATCTGTTCCGGGGCCGAAATTCCGCCCAGGAGCGTACGTTATAGTACGTAATTCGAAACGTGCCCTTCGGGTTCGTAACCACCCAGGAGGCCCCAATTCGGAAATGGCACTTCGACCCGGTCGTAAAAGGTCGCATTCGGAGATTTCCGGTCCAGCGCAAATTCCTCTCCGGGAGCGTGGTCGCGGGCCGTCGATGCGATCGCATACGGACACCTCTTCGCTCAAACGGGCATAACTTTCTACTCGGTTATTGGAATTGCTATAAGACCACAATTCAGAATCGGCACTCAGAGACGCCTGACGCCCCCTCATTGCCTAGGGCGATAAGACGTCATTTCGGGGTCCAAAAACCTTCGTTTCGCACTCCAAAATTGTGATTCTAGCCGATGATCTCCCCGATTTGAAGGTTTTTCAACAGTAACGACTCCCTCGATTACGCGAATCATGGCGGAGCCCACACACAGGCCAGCCTGTCAGGGAATCGGAAGTCGTGTTCAACTCTTCGTGAGATCTCTCCGGAGGGTCGTTGATATGGGTGCTCGAACATCGCGATATAGTCACCCCCTGTAGTTTATTCCTACCCCATCAGCCAAAGAACTGTGCATAACTTTCCGTCCAGGCATCGGAATCACTAATGTGACCATAATTTGGAATCGGCACTCTAAGACGGTCGATAGGGCGTTGGTTTGCGGAATTCCGTTCTGGGGCCGAAATCCGCCCCGGAGCATGCGTTATAGTACATCGACAACCGTACTCTTCGATCAGACGTAGATATCTGTTCGCCCGGGGTTCGAAACCACCCGCGAGACCCCAATTCAGAATCGGCACTTCGACCCGGTCGGTAAAAGGTCGCATTCGGAGATTCTGGTCCGGCGTAAATTTCCTCCTCGAGAGCGTGGTCGCGGCCCGTCGATGCGATCGCATACGGACACCTCTTCGCTCAAACGGGCATAACTTTCTACTCGGTATCAGAATTTCTTATAAGACCACAATTCGGAATCAGCACTCAGAGATGCCCGACGCCCCGTCATTTTCTAGGGTGATAAGACGCTTTTCGGGGTCTAAAACCTTCATTTTGCACTCCGAAATTACGATCTAGCCGACGATCTCCCCGATTTTAAGGTTTTCTAATAGTAGCGACTCCCTCGATACGCGAATCGCTGGCGGAGCCCACACACAGAGCCAGCGTATCACGACGATGGAAGTCGTGTTAACTCTTCACGAGATCTCTCCCGAGGTCATTGATATGGGTGCTCGAACATCGCCGATATAGTCACCCCCCACTAGTTTATTCCCACCCTTCAGACAAAGAACTGTGCATAACTTTCCCCCCGGGCATCGGAATCGCTAATGTGACCACAATTCGGAATCGGCACTCAGAGACAATCGATAGGGCGTTGGTTTCGCATAATTCTGTTCCGGGGCTGAAATTCCGCTCCGGAGCGTGCGTTATAGTACGTACACCGACAACCGTGCCCTTCGATCGGACGCAGATATATGTTCGCCAGGGGTCGGAACCACCCGGGAGGCCCCAATTCAGAATCGGCACTTCGACCCGGTCGGTAAAAGGTCGCATTCGGAGATTTCCGGTCCGACGCAAATTTCCTCTCCGGGAGCGTGGTTGCGGGCCGTCGATGCGATCGCATACGGACACCTCTTCGCTCAAATGGGCATAACTTTCTACTCGGTTTTCGGAATTGCTTATAAGACCACAATTCAGAATCGGCACTCAAAGACGCCCGACGCCCCCTCATTGTCTAGCGCGATAAGACGTCGTTTCGGGGCCAAAAAACCTTCGTTTCGCACTCAAAATTGCGATTCTAGCCGACGATCTCCCCGATTTTAAGGTTTTCTAATAGTAGCGACTCCCTCGATTACGCGAATCGCTGGCGGAGCCCACACATGGAGCCGGCTGTCACGGTGATCGAAAGTCGTATTCAACTCTTCGCAAGATCTCCTCCTGAGGTCGTTGATATGGGTGCTCGAACATCGCCGATATAGTCACCCCCTCTAGTTATTCCCACCCCTTCAGCCAAAGAACTGTGCATAACATCCGCCCGGGCAACGGAATCGCTAATGTGACCACAATTCAGAATCGGCACTCTGAGATGTCGATAGGGCGCTGGTTTCGCGGAATTTCGTTATGGGGACGAAATTCTACCCCGGAGCGTGCGTTATAGTACGTACACTGACAATCGTGCCCTTCGATCGGACGCAAATATCTGTTCACCCGGGGGTCGGAACCACCCGCGAGGCCCCAATTCGGAATCGGCACTTCGACCCAGTCTGTAAAAGGTCGCATTCGGAGATTTTCGATTTGGCGTAAAATTCCTCTCCGGGATCGTGGTCGCGGGCCGTCGATGCGATCGCATACGGCACCTCTTCACTCAAACGGGCATAACTTTCTACTCGGTTATCGGAATTGCTTATAAGACCACAATTCAGAATCTGCACTCAAAGACGCCCGATGCCGCTTGAGAGCTAGGGCGTAAGACGTCGTTTCGCGGTCTAAAAACCTACATTTTTCTCTCTAAAATGGCGATTCTAGCCGACGATCTCCCCGATTTCAAGGTTTTCTAATAGTAGCAACTCCCTCGATATGCGAATCGCTGGCGGAGCCCACACACGGAGCCGGCCTATCACGGCGATCAGAAGTCGTGTTCAACTCTTCGAGAGATCTCCTCCCGAGGTCGTTGATATGGGTGCTCGAACATCGCCGATATAGTCACCCCCTCTAGTTTATTCCCCCCCCTTCAGCCAAGAAACTGTGCATAACTTTCCCCCCCGGGCATCGGAATCGCTAATGTGACCACAATTCGAAATCGGCACTCCGAGACGGTCGATAGGGCGCTGGTTTCGCGAAACTTTGTTCCGGTGCCAAAATTCCGCCCCGGAGCATGCGTTATCTAACACCGACAACCGTAACCCTTCGACGGATGCAGATATCTTTCGCCTGGGGGACGGAACCACCCGCGAGGCTCCAATTCAGAATCGGCACTTCGGCGCCCAGTCAGTAAAAGGTCGCATTCAGAGTTTCCCGGTGGGACGAAACACCTCGTCCAAGCCCGTTAAACTGATAACGTACTTGATCCGAGTCTGTCTCCCGCGAACGGGCCGAAGCCTCGCAGGGGATCCCACACCACAGTCCGTGTAACACAAAGAACACACCATTTTATATATTTATATCACAAGTTTACATAGCCATATTTTCACAAGACTAAAGGAAAGTACAAGAGCCTGGGGGCATACCCCAAGGTACAACTGAAGAAAAGTAACCAACTAGCTACAGTACACTGCTGGAGGTGCTGCCCTGCACCGCTACGACGCGACTCCCCAACAGGACGACGGCCGGGAAACGTCCTCCTCGCCTTCACCTGTGGGGGTAGGGTGAGTCCTCTCTAGTCACTGGCTCAGTAGGAACCTCCCAACACCAAGCAAACCAACACAGGTACGAAAGCAGTAAACTCTACTACAGTTTATAGAATAGCTAAGCAGGATATTAAAGCTGTAAATATACTCACCGTTTGCCGACTACATAAAACAACTATATTAAATAATGGCAAACCCAAACAAGTGTACGAGCTAAAGTAGAGACCGCCACACACGAGCCACGTGAACTGGTTCGCGACACCAGAGACTGACTCGGACAAGCTACACAGGTCTACCTCTCAGTCTCGCAGCCACTGACGAAGGTCCAGCTGCCGCTCCCCGTGAAAATGTCCAGCAACTGTGGAGACCAACTAACACCACCACCTGCGGACCACACGGTCGCAGGCCCATGCCTGACACCTCTGGAGACCCGGGCCTAGGCCCTCTATAGTGAGGCACTGGAAAAGGCTAGCTGGGGGACCCTCCGACTACTGGTGTCCGTACCCCCAACAACGAGCTCGCTACAAGTGACCAAAGACAAGTACGGCAGTCACTGTCCCATTGTTTTCTTTCCCTCCAGCCGACGTACAACTCAAACACAGGAGTGAGGGGGTCCAAGTTAGACGACACAGACCTCGACGGTACAGCACAAGTACTGGAAAAAAGCCCCGAGCTAACATCCTGGCTCACAGAGAACCTGGGGCACCCAACTGGAGAGGTAACCATGGTAGGCGTCGTACTACTCGCCACGTACATAAAACCACGTGCACGTCACACAAACCACGTGAAGACTCACATAAACCGTGTGCACTAGTAGTTCACCACACGTGAACACCACATAAACACGTAAGAACAGCCAACTGCGTACCCAGTACGCTAGTCTCAGAAACCACGTGCACTCAGTGCACCACAGTGCCAATGCACCACTCGATATCAATAAGCACATCAACCACGATAATCGGATATCACATCACGTAACCATGCACACACACAACCCTCGACTGTGGTCCGCGATAGGCCCTTGGTCGCCTTCAGAAGGCGTCAGCCCGACATTCGCCTTAAGGACATGAACGCGACGGTCGACCCTTCGCCTTCTTGATCGCGACAGCACCCCCCGTCCCGCCTTAGCAGGGGAGAAACCCTAATCCATTTCCTCTCCTTCCAAACACCCCAAAATCATGCAAACCACCCTTAATTCGTCATTTACATGCTTTAATGAAAACCTGGCATGGTATTTAGCAGGAATAAAAGCATTAAACTGATCGATCCTATGATTCCCCCCGATTATTGCCCTAGAACGGGGAGAATTCACCTACCTTTGTGAAGAACGCGCGGTATGATGCTTCCCCCAGAGATCCTCACGCTCCACACGAGCTTCTACAGCGAACCTCTCTGAAAACCGAGTTCCTCCACCGAAATCGCCCCGAAACAACCTAAACAGCTCCTCCCGCCGCGGCAGAACGTGTGAGAGTTCTGCCGCTGGGGTTCTTTAAAAACCTGCTGCGGTTCGAACTCGACGCATCATTGCGTCGCCATCTGAACGCGACGCACTAGTGTCGCCTTCCCCAAACTTAACGCCCTCAATGGCCCGCCACGTGGCGCACATGCACACGTCCAGCGCTAGAGGCGGTCACATGAACGCGACGCAGCGCTCTGTCGTGTTCAAGAACGTGACAGCCCCTCCTGTCTCGATGACAGGATGAAAACCGAGGGGTGCTACAACCTGCACTAACGGCCCGATAAGGCCCATACACACGCCGCACAGCATTCACACGAACCATATTGTCAACAGTATGACCTCCACAACACTACGAAGGATCCATAAGGATCCGAAAATGTGCGACGTTACATTACTATCATCTAAAAAGAAAATTTCGACCTCGAAATTCATAACACAACTCAAACATAAACAATTTAAATATGCACATTTTTACAAGTACTATCATCTAAAAAGAAATACAAAACCTTATTCAAACAGATAGGGTACCCCTAGCCATCTCCTCGGTTAATTCCCAGGTATCCTCACCACCCAATCTATTTTCCCATCTTACTCTAACTAGCTCAATTTCTTTATTCCGCAGCTTCTTGTCTTTCGATCAGTGATCTGCACCCGGATACTCTGGCATGGTCATACCGGCCTTAGGTCACCACCATGGTAACTAATTATCTGAGCTGGATCTTAATACACTTTGTTTACATAGAAACATGAAATATATCATGGACATCCGCAAAATCTGCTGGCAAATCCAGCCTATAAGCTGTTTCCCGAATTCTTTCAATCACCTGGAAAGGTCCCACATACCTTGGCTCAATTTTCCCCTCTTGCAAAATCTCATAATACCTTTACTTGGGGAAACTCTCAAGAAAACAAAATCTCACACTTCAAACTGAAGTGGTCTACTCCGGTTATCTGCATAACTCTTTGCCTGCTTGAGCTGCCTGCAATTTTCCTTAATAAGCTTTACTACATCTGTGGTTTGCTGAATCAATTCAAGACCTACTAACTGCTTTCTCCCACTTCATGCCAGTTCATGGGTTCTACATGGCCTTACATATAAGCTTCATACGGTGCCATCCCAAGATTGGTATGTAACTATTATTAGAGGCAAACTAACCATTCCCAATGATGCTCCCAATTACCTCCCCAACTAAACAGAAAGCTCCAACATGTCTTCAATCGTCTGAATATTCCTCTCTGTTTGACCATCTGTCTGGGGATGATAAGCAGAGCTATATCTCAGCTCAGTGCCAATTACCTTCTGCAGACTTCTCCAGAAACCAGAAGTAATCTTGGATCTCTGTCACCGCGATAGTCTTCGGGATACCATGCAGTGGAATAATTCTATCAACATAAACTTTTGCTATCTATCTAATGTCCAAGACATACTTACTGCCACTAATCTGCACACCTTGGTCAATCTGTCAACAACACCCCAATTCCATTATGTCCCGAAGCTGTTCTTGGTAACCTGCCACAAAGTCCATGGCAAATATCATCCCATTTCCACTGTGGAATGGGTAATGGTTGCAATAGACCTCCAGGCTTCTGATGTTCGGCTTTAATCTGTTGACAGATAGCACACCTTGCAACAAATTCTGCTATTTCCTTTTCATATGAGGCCACCATAAATGCTTCCTCAAATCGTGGTACATTTTAGTATTACCTAGATGATAGTGTACCTGGATTTATGGGCCTCCTCCAACCCTCGCTGCTTTTCCTCTCTTTCAGGTGGTACAAATAACCTGCCTCTAAGCCTAATCACACAATTATCATCAATGGTAACTTCTTCCATTTTACAATCTCAGCTAAACTTACATCTGCTCTCTAAGCCTCAACAATCTGCCAATAAAGATGGCTCTACAGCACTAGCAGCTAGTACTGCCCGTCGCTGACTATTGGCACTATAAGGAATTCTCTACTATTTCTTCATACAGCTCCATCTTTGATCACCATCAAATTTATATATGCCTTTCTGCTCAAGCATTAGACACAACATTGGCCTTACCCGATGGTAAGCCAAACTAAAATCATAATCTTTTAAATATTCCATCCATCTACGCTGACGAAGATTTAAATCTTTCTGCGAGAAGATATACTTCAAGCTTTTACGATCTGTAAAGATCTCAAATCTCTCGCCATACAGATAATGCCTCCACATTTTCAAGGCAAACACAACTGCCGCCAATTCCAATCATGAGTGGGATAATTCTCTTCTGCCGGCTTCAATTGCCAAGACGCATAGGCTATCACTTTACCATGCTGCATAAGTACTGTGCCAAGTCCCTCTTCTTGAAGCATCTGTATATACCACAAAACCACCCCCATCCTGCCTGTAATGTCAATATGGGTGCTGTTCTAAGTCTTTTCTTCAATTTCATAAAACTTTTCTAACATTCACCGGACCACACAAATGGCACCCTTCTCTGGTCAACTTGGTCATAGGTGCCGCAATTTTGGAAAAATCTTGTATGAAGCGCCTATAATAACCTGCTAATCCCAGAAAACTTCTAATCTCAGTAATTGTCTTATGCACTTCCCATTTCATTACTACTTCCACTTTACTCGGGTCCACTGCCACTCCTCTAGCTGAGATGACATGACCCAGAAATTGAATTTCTTTCAACCAAAATTCACACTTACTCAATTTGGCAAACAACTGATTATCCCTTAACAACTGCAAGGTAAACCTCAAACGAGCTGCATGCTCCTCTACAGATCCTGAATAAATCAGAAATCATCAATAAAGACCACAATGAATTGGTCCAAATACAGATGAAAAATTCTATCATCACATCTATAAAACCTACAGGACTAATGTGACCACAATTCAGAATCGGCACTCCGAGACGGTCGATAGGGAGCTGGTTTCGCGGAATTCTGTTCCGGGGCCGAAATTCCGCCCCGAGCGTGCGTTATAGTACACCGACATCGTACCCGTCGATCGGACGCAGATATCTGTTCGCCCGGGGGTCGGAACCACCCGCGAGGCCCAAATTCGGAATCGGCACTTCGACCCGGTCGTAAAAGGTCGCATTCGGAGATTTCCTCTCTAGGAGGTGGTCGCGGGCCGTCGATGCGATCACACACACGGACACCTCTTCGCTCAAATGGGCATAACCTTTCTACTCGTTTTACGGAATGCTTATAAGACCACAATTCGGAATCGGCACTCAGAGACCCGACACCAGCTCATTGCCTAGGGCGATAAGACATCGTTTCGGGGTCCAAAATCCTTCGTTTCGCACTCTGAAATTATGATTCTAGCCGACGATCTCCCCCGATTTCAAGGTTTTCTAATAGTAGCGACTCCCTCGATTATGCGAATCGCTGGCGGAGCCCACACACGGAGCCGGCCTGTCAAGGCGATCGGAGTCATGTTCAACTCTTCGCGAGATCCCTCCCGAGGTCGTTGATATGGGTGCTCGAACATCGCCGATATAGTCACCCCCTCTAGTTTATTCCCACCCCCTTCAGCAAAAGAACTGTGCATAACTTTCCGCCCGACATCGGAATCGTTAATGTGACTACAATTCAGAATCGCACATCCGAGACGGTCGATAAGCGCTGGTTTCGCGGAATTCTTTTTCGGGGCAGAAATTCCAGCCCGGAGCGTGCGTTATAGTACACCGACAACCGTACCCTTCGATCACGCAGATATCTGTTCGCCCGGGGATCAGAACCACCCGCGAGGCCCCATTTGGAATCGACATTTCGACCCGGTCGGTAAACATCGCATTCGGAGATTTCTGGTCCGGCGCAAATTCCTCTCCGGGAGCGTGTCGCGGGCCGTCGATGCGATCGTATACGGACACCTCTTCGCTCAAACGGGCATAACTTTCTACTCGGTTATCGAATTGCTTATAAGACCACAATTCGAATCGGCACTCAGAGACGCCCAATGCCCCTACATCGCCATGGGCGATAAGACGTCATTTCGGGTTCCAAAACCTTCGTTTCGCATTCTGAAATTACGATTCTAGCTGACAATCTACCCGATTTCAGGTTTCAATAGTAGCGACTCCCTCGATTATGCGAATCGCTGGCGGAGCCCACACACGGAGCCGGCCTGTCACGGCGATCGGAAGTCGTGTTCAACTCTTCGCGAGATCTCCTTCCGAGGTCGTTGATATGGGTGCTCAAACATCGCCGATATAGTCACCCCCTCTAGTTTATTCCCACCCATTCCGCCAAAGAACTGTGCATACATTCCGCCCGGGCATCAGAATCGCTAATGTGACCACAATTCGGAATCGGCACTCCGAGACGGTCGATAGGGCGCTAGTTTCGCGGAATTTCCGTTTGGGGGCCGAAATTCCGCCCCAGAGCGCGTTATAGTACACCGACAACCGTACCCTTCGATCGACGCAGATATCTATTCACCCGGGGTCGGAACCACCCCGAGGCCCCAATTCGAATCGGCACTTCGACCCGGTCAGTAAAAGGCGCATTCAGATATTCCGGTCCGGCGTCAAATTCCTCCCGGAGCGTGGTCGCGGGCCGTCGATGCGATCGCATACGGACACCTCTTTGCTCAAACGGGCATAACTTCTACTCGGTTATCGGAATTGCTTATAATACCACAATTTGAAATCGACACTCAGAGAGCCGCCCGACACCCTTTTATTGCCTAGGGCGATAAACGTCGTTCGGGGTCCAAAAACTTCGTTTCGCACTCCGAAATTACGATTCTAGCCGACGATCGCCCCGATTTCAAGGTTTTCTAATAGTAGCGACTCCCTCGTTACGCGAATCACTGGCAGAGCCCACACATAGAGCCGGCCTGTCATGGCGATCGGAAGTCGTGTTCAACTCTTCGCGAGATCTCCTCCCGAGGTCATTGATCTGGCGCTTGTACATAGCTGATATAGTCATCCCCTCTAGTTTATTCCCACCGCTTCAGCCAAAGAACTGTGCATAACCTTCCGCCCGAGCATCGGAATCGCTAATGTGACCACAATTCGGAATCGACACTCCGAGACGGTCGATAGGGCGCTAGTTTCGCGGAATTCTGTTCCGGGGCCGAAATTCACGCCGGAGCGTGCGTTATAGTACACCGACAACCCGTACCCTTCGATCGGATGCAGATATCTGTTCGCCCGCGGGTCGGAACCACCCGCGAGGCACCAATTCGAAATCGGCACTTCGACCCGTCGGTAAAAGGTCGCATTCGGAGATTTCCGGTCCGGCGCAAAATTCCTCTCCGGGGGCGTGGTCGCGGGCCGTCGATGCGATCGCATACGGACACCTCTTCGCTCAAACAGGCATAACTTTTCTACTCGGTTATCGGAATATCTTATAAGTCCACAATTCGGAATCGGCACTCAGAGACGCCCGACGCCCCTTGATCGCCTAAGGTGATAAGAGTCGTTTAGGGTCCAAAACCCTTCGTTTCGCACTCCGAAATTGCGATTCTAGCCGACGATCTCCCCGATTTCAAGGTTTTTCTAATAGTAGCGACTCCGTCGATCACGCGAATCGCTGGCGGAGCTCACACACGGAGCCAGCCTGTCACGGCGATCGGAGGTCATGTTCAACTCTTCACGAGAGCTCCTCCCGAGGTCATTGATATGGGTGCTCGAACACTCGCCGATATAGTCACCCACCTAGCCTATCTACCCATTCCCACCCCTTCAGCCAAGAACTGTGCATAACCTTCCGCCCGGGCATCGGAATCGCTAATGTGACCACAATTCGGAATCGGCACTCCGAGACGGTCGATAGGGCACTGGTTTTGCGGAATTCCGTTTCGGAGCCGAAATTCCCGCCCAGAGCGTGCGTTATAGTACACCGACAACCGTACCCTTCGATCGGACGCAGATATCTGTTCGCCCGGGGGTCGTAACCACCCGCGAGGGCCCAATTCGGAATCAGAACTTTGACCCGGTCGGTAAAAGGTCACATTCGGAGATTTCCGATCCGGCGCAAAATTCCTCTCCGGGAGCGTGGTCGCGGGCCATCGATGCGATCGCATACGAACACCTCTTCGCTCAAACGGACATAATTTTCTATTCGGATATCGGAATTGCTTGTAAGACACAATTCGGAATCGACACTCAGAGCCCGACGCCCCCTTATCGCCTAAGGCGATAAGACGTCGTTTCGGGGTCCAAAAACCGTCGTTTCGCACTCCGAAATTGCGATTCTAGCCGACGATCTCCCCGATTTCAATGTTTTCTAATAGTAGCGACTCTCCCGATTACGCGAATCGCTGGCGGAGCTCACACACGGAGCCGGCATGTCACGGCAATGGAGCATGTTCAACTCTTCACGAGAGCTCTCCCGAGGTCGTTGATATGGGGTGCTCGAACATCGCCGATATAGTCACCAACTCTAGCCTATTCCCACCCCTTCAGCCAAAGAACTGTGCGTAACCTTCCGCCCGGACATCGGAATCGCTAATGTGACCACAATTCGGAATCGGCACTCCAAGACGGGCGATAGGGCGCTAGTTTCGCGGAATTCCGTTCCGGGGCCGAAATTCCGCCCCAGAGCGGGCGTTATAGTACACCGACAACCGTACCCTTGAATTGGACGCAGATATCTGTTCGCCCGGGGTCGGAACCACCAGCGAGGCCCCAATTCGGAATCGGGACTTCGACCCGGTCGGTAAAAGGTTGCATTTGGAGATCTCCGGTCCGGCGCAAAATTCCTCTCCGGGAGCGTGGTCGCGGGCCGTCGATGCGATCGCATACGAACACCTCTTCGCTCGAACGGACATAACTTTCTACTCGGTTATCAGAATTGCTTATAAGACACAATTCGGAATCGGCAATCAGAGACGCCCGACGTCCCCTTATGGCCTACGACGATAAGACGTCGTTTCGGGGTCCAAAAACCTTGGTTTCGCACTCCGAAATTGCGATTCTAGAAGACGATCTCCCCGATTTCAAGGTTTTCTAATAGTAGCGACTCCATCGATTACGCCAATCGCTGGCGGAGCCCACGCACGGAGCCGGCCTGTCACGGCGATCAGAAGTCGTGTTCAACTCTTCGCGAGAGCTCCTTCTGAGGTCGTTGATATGGGTGCTCGAACATCGTCGATATAAATACCCCCTCTAGTTTATTCCCCCCCTTGAGCCAAAGAATTGTGCATAACTTTCAGCCCGGGCATCGGAATCGCTAATGTGACCACAATTCGGAATCGGCACTCCGACACGGTCGATAGAATGCTAGTTTCCCGGAATTCCGTTTCGGGGCCGAATTCCGCCCCGGGGCGTGCGTTATAGTACACCGATAACTGTACCCTTCGATCAGACGCAGATATCTGTTCGCCCGGGGTCGGAACCACCCGCGAGACCCCAATTCGGAATCGGCACTTCGACCCGGTCGGTAAAAGTCGCATTCGGAGATTTTCGGTCCGGCGCAAAATTCCTCTCCGGGAGCGTGGTAGCGGGCCGTCGATGCGATCGCATACGGACACCTCTTCGCTCAAACGGGTATAACTTTCTACTCAGTTATCGAAATTGCTTATAAGACACAATTCGGAATCGGCACTCAGAGACGCCCGACGTCCCTTTATTGCCTGTGGCGAAAAGACGTCGTTTCGGGGTCCAAAAACCTTCGTTTCGCACTCCGAAATTGGGATTCTAGCAGACGATCTCCTCGATTTCAAGGTTTTCTAATAGTAGCGACTCCCTCGATTACGCGAATCGCTAGTGGAGACAACACACGGAGCCGACCTGTCACGGCGATCGGAAGTCGTGTTCAACTCTTCGCGATATCTCCTCCCGAGTCATTGATGTGGGTGCTCGAACATCGCCGATTAGTCACACCCTCTAGTTTATTCCCACCCCTTCAGCCAAAGAAATGTTCATAACTTTCCGTCCGGGCATCGAATCACTAATGTGACCACAATTCGGAATCGGCACTTCGAGACGGTCGATTGGGCGCTGGTTTCGCAGAATTCCGTTCCGGGGCCGAAATTCCGCCCCGTAGCGTGCGTTAGTACACCGACACTCGTACCCTTCGATCGGACGCAGATATCTGTTTGCCCGAGGGTCGGAACCACCCTCGGGCCCCAATTCGGAATCGACACTTCGACCCGTCGGTAAAAGGTCAAATTCGTAGATTTCCGGTCCGACGCAAATTACTCTCCGTGAGCGTGGTCGCGGGCCGTCGATGCGATCGCATACGGACACCTCTTCGCTCAAACGGCATAACTTTCTACTCGGTTATCAGAATTGCTTATAAGACCACAATTCGAAATCGGCACTCAGAGACGCCCAACGCCCACTCTTTTCCTAGGGTGATAAGATGTCGTTTCAGGGTCAAAAACCTTCGTTTCGTACACCGAAATTGCGATTCAAGCCGACGATCTCCCCGATTTCAAGGTTTTCTAATAGTAGCGACTCCCTCGATTACGCGAATCGCTGGCGGAGCCCACACAAGGAGCCAGCCTGTCATGGCGATCGAAAGTCGTGTTGAACTCTTCGCGAGATCTCATCCCGAGGTCGTTGATATCGCGGTGTCGAACATCGCCGATATAGTCACCCCCTCTATTTTATTCCCACCCATTCAGCCAAGACTGTGCATAACTTTCCGCCCGGGCATCAAAATCGCTATGTGACCACAATGCGAATCGTCGGCACTCCGAGACGGTCGATAGAGCGCTGGTTTGGCGGAATTCTGTTTGGTGACGAAATTCTGCCCCGAGCTTGCGTTATAGTACGTACACCGACAACCGTGCCCTTCTGGGTCGGATCCACCCAGGAGGCTCAATTAGGAATTGGCACTTCGACCCGTCGGTAAAAGGTCGCATTCGGAGATTTCCGGTCCGGCGAAAATTTCTCTCCAGGAGCGTGGTCGCGGGCCGTCGATGCGATCGCATCGGACACCTCTTCGCTCAAACAGACATAACTTTCTACTCGATTATCGGAATTGCTTATAAACCACAATTCAGATAGGCACTCAGAGATGTCCGACGCCCCCTCATTGCCTAGGGCGCTAGACATCATTTCGGGGTCCAAAAACCTTCGTTTCGCACGCTCCAAATTGTGATTCTAGCCGACGATCTCCCCGATTTCAAGGTTTTCTAATAGTAGCGACTCCCTCCATTACGCGAATCGCTGGCGGAGCCCGCACACAGAGCCGGCCTGTCAGGGCAATCGGAAGTCGTGTTCAACTCTTCGCGAGATCTCCTCCTGAGGTCATTGATATGGGTGCTCGATATCGCCGATATAGTCACCCCCTCTAGTTTATTCCCACCCATTCAGCCAAAGAACTGTGCATAACTTTCCGCCCGGGCATCAAAATCGCTAATGTGACCACAATGCGAATCGGCACTCCGAGACGGTCGATAGAGCGCTGGTTTGGCGGAATTCTGTTTGGTGACGAAATTCTGCCCCGGAGCTGCGTTATAGTACGTACACCGACAACCGTGCTTCTGGGTCGGATCACCCAGGAGGCTACAATTAGGAATTGGCACTTCGACCCGGTCGGTAAAAGGTCGCATTCGGAGATTTCCGGTCCGGCGAAAATTTCCTCTCCAGGGCGTGGTCGCGGGCCGTCGATGCGATCGCATACGGACACCTCTTCGCTCAAACAGACATAACTTTCTACTCGATTATCGGAATTGCTTATAAGACCACAATTCAGAATAGGCACTCAGAGATGTCCGACGCCCCCTCATTGCCTAGGGCGCTAAGACATCATTTCGGGGTCCAAAAACCTTCGTTTCGTACACCGAAATTGCGATTCAAGCCGACGATCTCCCCGATTTCAAGGTTTTCTAATAGTAGCGACTCCCTCGATTACGCGAATCGCTGGCGGAGCCCACACAAGGAGCCAGCCTGTCATGGCGATCGAAAGTCGTGTTGAACTCTTCGCGAGATCTCATCCCGAGGTCGTTGATATGGGTGCTCGAACATCGCCGATATAGTCACCCCCTCTAGTTTATTCCCACCCATTCAGCCAAAGAACTGTGCATAACTTTCCGCCCGGGCATCAAAATCGCTAATGTGACCACAATGCGAAATCGGCACTCCGAGACGGTCGATAGAGCGCTGGTTTGGCGGAATTCTGTTTGGTGACGAAATTCTGCCCCGGAGCTTGCGTTATAGTACGTACACCGACAACCGTGCCCTTCTGGGTCGGATCCACCCAGGAGGCTACAATTAGGAATTGGCACTTCGACCCGGTCGGTAAAAGGTCGCATTCGGAGATTTCCGGTCCGGCGAAAATTTCCTCTCCAGGAGCGTGGTCGCGGGCCGTCGATGCGATCGCATACGGACACCTCTTCGCTCAAACAGACATAACTTTCTACTCGATTATCGGAATTGCTTATAAGACCACAATTCAGAATAGGCACTCAGAGATGTCCGACGCCCCCTCATTGCCTAGGGCGCTAAGACATCATTTCGGGGTCCAAAAACCTTCGTTTCGCACTCCAAAATTGTGATTCTAGCCGACGATCTCCCCGATTTCAAGGTTTTCTAATAGTAGCGACTCCCTCCATTACGCGAATCGCTGGCGGAGCCCACACACGGAGCCGGCCTGTCAGGGCAATCGGAAGTCGTGTTCAACTCTTCGCGAGATCTCCTCCTGAGGTCATTGATATGGGTGCTCGAATATCGCCGATATAGTCACCCCCTCTAGTTTATTCCCACCCCTTCAGCCAAAGAACTATGCATAACCTTCCGCCCGGGCATCGGAATCGCTAATTTGACCACAATTCGGAATCGGCACTCCGAGACAGTCGATGGCGCGCTGGTTTCACGGAGTTCTGTTCCGGGGCCGAAATTCCGCCCCAGAGCGTGCGTTACAGTACGTACACCGACAACCGTGCCCTTCGATCAGACGCAGATATCTATTCCCCCGGGGGTCGGAACCACCCAGAAGGCCCCAATTCGGAATCGGCACTTCGACCCGGTCGGTAAAAGGTCGCATTCGGAGATTTCCGGTTTGGCGCAAAATTCCTCTCCGGGAGCGTGGTTGCGGGCTGTCGATGCGATCGCATACGGACACCTCTTTGCTTAAACGGCATAACTTTCTACTCGGTTATCGGAATTGCTTATAAGACCACAATTCGAAATCGGCACTCAGGGACGCCCGACGCCCCCTTATCGCCTAAGGTGATAAGATGTCGTTTCGGGGTCCAAAAACTTCGTTTCGCACTCCAAAATTGCGATTCTAGCCGACGATCTCCCCGATTTCAAGATTTTCTAATAGTAGCGACTCCCTCGATTACGCGAATCGCTAGCGGAGCCCACACACGGAGCCGGCCTGTCACGGCGATCGGAAGTCGTGTTCAACTCTTCGCGAGATCTCCTCCTGGGGTCGTTGATGTGGGTGCTCGAACATCGCCGATATAGTCACCCCCTCTAGTTTATTCCCACCCCTTCAGCCAAAGAACTGTGTATAACTTTCCGCCCGGGAAACGGAATCGCTAATGTGACCACAATTCGGAATCGGCACTCTGAGATGGTCAATAGGGCGCTGGTTTTGCGGAATTCCGTTATGGGGCCGAAATTCCACCCAAGAGCGTGCGTTATAGTACGTACACTGACAACCGTGCCCTTCGATCGGACGCAGATATCTGTTCGCCCGGGGGTCGGAACCACCCGCGATGCCCCAATTCGGAATCGGCACTTCGACCCAGTCAGTAAAAGGTCGCATTCGGAGATTTTCGGTCCGACGCAAAATTCCTCTCCGGGAGCGTGGTCGCGGGCCGTCGATGCGATCGCATACGGACACCTCTTCGCTCAAACGGGCATAACTTTCTACTCGGTTATCGGAATTGCTTATAAGACAACAATTCGGAATCGGCACTCAGAGACGTCGGATGCCCCCATATTGCCTAGGGTGATAAGACGGCATTTCGGCGTCCAAAACCTTCATTTCGCACTCTAAAATTGCGATTCTAGCCGATGATCTCCTCGATTTCAAGATTTTCTAATAGTAGCGACTCCCTCGATTACGCGAATCGCTGGCGGAGCCCACACACGGAGCCGACCTGTCACGGCGATCGGAAGTCGTATTCAAGTCTTCGCGAGATCTCCTTTCGAGGTCGTTGATATGGGTGCTCGAACATCGCCGATATAGTCACCCCCTCTAGTTTATTCCCACCCCTTCAGCCAAAGAACTGTGCATAACTTTCCTCCCGGGCATCGGAATCGCTAATGTGACCACAATTCGGAATCGGCACTCCGAGACGGTCAATAGGGCGCTGGTTTCGCGGAACTCTATTCCAGGGCCGAAATTCTGCCCCGGAGCGTGCGTTATAGTACAACGACAACCGTACCCTTCGATCGGACGCAGATATATGTTCGCCCGGGGGTCGGAACCACCCGCGAGGCCTCAATTCAGAAACGACACTTCAACCTGGTGGATAAAAGGTCGCATTCGGAGATTTCCGGTCCGGCATAAATTTCCTCTCCAGGAGCGTGGTTGCGGGCCGTCGATGCGATCGCATACGGACACCTCTTCGCTCAAACGGGCATAACTTTCTACTCGGTTATCGGAATTTCTTATAAGACTACAATTCGGAATCGGCACTCAAAGACGCCCAACGCCCCTTCATTGCCTAGGGCGATAAGACGTCAATTCGGGGTCCAAAAACCTTCGTTTCGCACTCCGAAATTGCAATTCTAGCCGACGATCTGCCCGATTTCAAGGTTTTCTAATATTAGTGACTCCCTCGATTACGCGAATCGCTGGCGGAGCCCAAACACAGGGCCGACCTATCACGGCGATCGGAAGTCGTGTTCAACTCTTCGCGAGATCTCCTCCCGAGGTCATTGATATGGGTGCTGGAACATCGTTGATATAGTCACCCCATCTAGTTTATTCCCACCCTTCAGCCAAAGAACTGTGCATAACTTTCCGCCTGGGCATCGGAATCGCTAATGTGACCACAATTCGGAATCAGCACTTCGAGACGGTCGATAGAGCACTGGTTTCATGGAATTCTGTTCCAGGTCCAAAATTCCACCCCGGAGTGTGAGTGTACACCGACAACCGTACCCTTCGATCGGACGCAGATATCTGTTCGCCCGGGGGTCGGAACCACCTGCGAGGCCCCAATTCGGAATCGGTACTTCGACTCGGCCGGTAAAAGGTCGCATTCGGAGATTTCCGGTCCGGCGCAAATTTCCTCTCCGGGAGCGTGGTCGCGGGCCGTCGATGCGATCGCATACGGACACCTCTTCGCTCAAACGGACATAACGTTCTACTCGGCTATCGGAATTGCTTATAAGACCACAATTCGAAATCGGCACTCAGAGACGCCCGATGCCCCCTTATTGCCTAGGGTGATAAGATGTCGTTTCGGGGTACAAAAACCTTCGTTTCGCACTCCAAAATTACGATTCTAGCCGACGATCTCCCCGATTTTAAGATTTTCTAATAGTAGCGACTCCCTCGATTACGCGAATCACTGGCAGAGCCCACACACGGAGCCGGACTGTCACGACGATTGGAAGTCGTGTTCAACTCTTCTCGAGATCTCCTCCCGAGGTCGTTGATATGGGTGCTCGAACATCGCCGATATAGTCACCCCCTCTAGTTTATTCCCACCCCTTCAACCAAAGAACTATGCATAACTTTCCGCCCGGGCATCGAAATTGCTAATGTGACCACAATTCGAAATCGGCACTCAGAGACGGTCGATAGGGCGCTGGTTTCGCAGAATTCTGTTCTGGGGCCGAAATTCTGCCCCGGAGCGTGCGTTATAGTACATACACTGACAATTGTGCCCTTTGATCGGATGCAGATTTCTGTTTGCCCGAGGGTCGGAACCACCCGCGAGGCTCCAATTCGGAATCGCACTTCGACCCAGTCGGTAAAAGGTCGTATTCGGAGATTTCCAGTGTGACGAAACACCTCGTCCAAGCCCGTTAAACTGATAACGTACTTGATCTGAGTCCGTCTCCCGCCAACCGGCCGAAGCCTCGCAAGGGATACCACACCACAGTCCGTGTAAACACAAAGGACACACCATTTTATATATTTATATCACAAGTTTACAAAGCCATATTTTCACAAGACTAAAGGAAAGTACAAGAGCCTGGGGCATACCCCGAGGTACAACTGAAGAAAGTACCAACTAGCTACACTACACTGCTGGAGGTGCTGACCCTGCACCGCTACGACGCGGCTCCGAACTGGACGACGGCCGGGAAACGTCCTCCTCGCCTTCACCTGTGGGGGTAGGGTGAGCCTCGCTAGTCACTGGCTCAGTAGGGAACACCCCAACACCGAACAAACCCAACACAGGTACGAAAGCAGTAAACTCTACTAACAGTTTATAGAATAGCTAAGCAGGATATTAAAGCTGTAAATATACTCACCGTTTGCCGACTACGTAAAACAACTATATTAAATAAACGGCAAACCCAAACAAGTGTACGAGCTAAAGTAGAGACCGCCACACATAAGCCACGTGAATTGGTTCGCGACACCAGAGACTGACTCGGACAAGCTAACACAGGTCTACCTCTCAGTCTCGCAGCCACGGACGAAAGGTCCAACTGCCGCTCCACGTGAAAAGGTCAAGCAACTGTGGAGACCAACTAAACACCACCACCTACGGACCACACGGTCGCAGGCCCATGCCTGACACCTCTGGAGACCCTGGCCTGGGCCCTCTAGAGTGAGGCACTGGAAAAGGACTAGCTGGGGACCAGTGTCGACTACTGGTGTCTGTACCCCCAACTACGAGTGCGCTACAAGTGACCAAAAGACAACTACGGCAGTCACTGTCCCACTGTCGTCTTTCCCTCAGCCGGACGTACAACTCAAATATAGGAGTGAGGGTGTCCAGATTAGATGACACAGACCTCGACGGTACAGCACAAGTACCGGGACAAAGCCCCGAACTAACAGCCTGGCTCACAGAGAACCTGGGGCACCCAACTGGAGAGGTAACCACGGTAGGCATCATACTACTCGCCACGTACACAAAACCACGTGCACGTCACACAAACCACGTGAAGACTCACGTAAACCGCGTGCACTGGTAGTTCACCACACGTGAACACCACATAAACACGTAAAGAAACAGCCAACTGCATACCCAGTACGCTAGTCTCAGAAAAACGTGCACTCAGTGCACCACTAGTGCCAATGCACCGCTCGATATCAATAAGCGCATCAAACCACGATAATCGGATATCACATCACGTAACCATTGATAAATGCATGATTAGTGATGATAATCATGATATTTTATTATCTTATAGTCCTTAATTTTACACAAACTCATTGTCACTTTATTACAAAATGATAATTGATTAAATCTCTGTTGTGTTGTATTTGCAGGATTAATGGGCCAAGAAATGAAGAGTCAAATGAGCCAATGAATTCAATTGGATCAAGAGAGAATAATGAGAGACTTAATTTTTAAATATTTCATCTCTCTCTTTCTTTTTTAAAAAGAAAACTCTTTCTCATTTTTAAAACCCACTCTCCTATTTTTCAAAAATCTCTTTCCTTTAATCTCTCCTCCTTCCTCTCTTTCCTCTACTACTTTATAAACTCTCTTTCTCTCTCTCTTTCTATTATTCTTTCTCTCTTCCCCCTCTCACTTCTCTCTCCCTCCTCGTGCGATCTCCCCTTCCTCCTTCTCTCTCTTTCTTCTTCTCCTTCTCTCTTGCTCCCCGTCTCTTTCTCTCTTTCTCGGTGTCTCTGAAGACGCAAAGCAGCAGTAGCAGCAGGCGCTGCTAGGTCGCCCCGCGCCTACACCACCGGCCCGCCCGGCTGGCCCACACGCCCGCCCCCCGCGTCGCCCTGCAGCGCGACCCCGCGCCCCAGCCGCCCGCGCCTGCTGCCGCCCTCCCGCGCGCCGCCTGCGCCGTCTACGCGCCCGCCTGCGCCGCGTGCCACGCTGCTTCCTCCCCCTTCTTCACGTTGCATGCTTTTGCATGCAACGTGAAGAAAGAGGCCGCTCTCTCTCTCCTCTCTCCTCTATCCCCTCTCTCTCCTCTATTCCCTCTCTCTCCTCCCTCTCTCTTTCTCCTCTCACGTAGGCCTCTCTCTCTTTCTCTCTTTTCTGTTTTCTCTCATCTCTCTTCTCTCTCTTTATGCTATTTCTCTCTCCTCTCACCCCTCCAATTAGTTTAGTTTATTTCTACATTGTGTTAAACAGTTATATTATTTAAATAATGTTAGTTGTGGTTGTTTAATTATTCCTCCCACCTCTCTATTCTGTCCATCTCTCTATCATGTTTCTTTACAGTTTGTTTAATTTGGATTAGGTAAGTGTGGTTAAATGATTATTTTCTCTTGCGTCTCTCTCTACTCTACTGTTTATCTCTCTCTCAACCACCCTCTTTAGTTTAGGTTTATTTTGTGCAACTTAGTTCATTCTCACCACATTATTTTCTTAACTAAAAACTCAAGGTTTTCAATTCTAAAATCTAGTTCTCCGTGGATTCGACTCGGCTCTCACCACTTAACTACTGTTAAAATATTTAGTGTAGGCCGATTATTTGAGATTGTTAGTCACATGTTTAACGACGCATTCGTGGGCTATCAATTTTTGGCGCCGTTGCCAGGGAATTAGATTTTCAGTATTGATAATCTTGGTGTCTTTTGTATATATTCATGCTAACATTTTCTTTCTTTTTGTAGGTGTCAAACAAAAATTGAAAAAAGCCTGAAAATTGCAAAAATGGAGAATCTGCCAGAAATCTGTCGCTGAAAGCAAGATCTGTAGGTAAAAAGTTCTGCCTTGGGAAAAAATCCAAAAATTGCAGGAAAAATCAAGAAAAAAAAGGAAAGTTGAGGTGAGTTCCCTTCTCTTTCTCACTCTTTCCATTTGTTTTAATTTCCAAAAGAACGAGGGATCGCGTTGGAGGTAAGTACCCTTAAAACCCTCTTGATTGAGTTTCCTTTTCTTAGTTGCCATGTTTAGATAATCAATTAAAAAAATCAAAAAAATCAATCACTTGAATCCAATAAAAGATGTCATGTCAAGATTAGAAACTTTCCATCTTTAGGACATGCATCATTTAGATTTCCATCTTTAGGTAATTTTCCTTTTGAAAAGTTTCCTTCTTGTCGAAGATTGCGGGAGGCAAGGTGAGAATCTCAACTTTCTTAAAAGCGTGATCATGCATTGCCATGCTTGCATAGAACCCCTTGCTTGATTTTGTGGTGTGCATATCATTTCTAAAAATATTTTAAGGGCAGTTTCCTTAACAAGATAAGGTGGGGATTTGATCACCCTTCCTTGGCCCACAAACCACGATTCTCCTGCATCTTTTTGCATTCCCAGCTTTTAATAAAAGCAGTAGACATTGAACCTAGGTTCACACTGAGATTTTGGTCCACCTAGGCCCACTATCAAGTTTTGGAAACTGGTGTCTAAGGCTAGAGGTTAAGTGGCAAATGCCTAAGCGGGAAAGTGGTTCTCTAATTAGGTCCCTACGAAAGTAGGGGAGCCTCCCACTACCCCACCTCTTACCTGGCCAGTGGACATACATGTTAGTGGACTTAGGTTGGGTCTAAGTCACTTTGTGAGAAAGCTTACTTTTTGATCCCAGATCCCTAGGTCAATTAGGTTAATTGTTTGCAACTTATTTGTCTCTGCCCAAAAAAATTAAAAATTAAAAATTAAAAATTAAAAAAATAACAAAAATAGAAAAAAAAAAAGTCTTATCTTTCTCATTCACAATCATATGTGGGCCAACCCAGCGCATTATATAGGCCATGGCCCAAACCAATTCTCATCTCTCATTCAACGTGGCCCAGCCTACTTTAAAAATACACATTTCTTGTCAGCCCACTATGAAAGTACATCCCCTGGGGTGGCCCAACTCTCATCTTTTACCCAAGATCAGGCCCACCATACTAATTTGTTCCATAATGGGCCATCTTTCACCCAAGCAGAAACACAATATTTTCAATGGCCCTCCACCTCCACTTCTTACTCAAAAGATGAACAATATGTCCCTCCTACAGAATTGAGTTTGCTTTACCAAGATCCACAAGGGGAAATTCAAGGACCCTTTCTTGGTGCTGAAATCATCTCTTGGTTCAATGAAGGATTCTTTAGTACTGATCTGCATGTATGTTTATCAAATGCTCCAAAAGGTACACCTTTCCAACCACTTGGAGAGATAATGCCACATTTGATACAGAGCGATCAACCGATTGTGGCCCAAGCCCAAAGTCCTCCTAACATAACTTTGATCCTTGGGTCCAATTTCAAATAATATTCATGATCAAGGCCATGATGGGGGACAACATGTATATCCACAGTCCACTTATACTTCTCCCCCACAATCAGGCCTATTTGATGATCAGTTTGGGCAATTTATGCAAAAATTTCATGATAACAACAAATCTTTGAGCAAACATTCACTCAACAACAACAAGAATTGGAGCAATCATTTGTCAAAACTGACCTCTTGATTACTCAGCTGATGGAAATCAGAAGGAGGCAAGATAGTCAGTCATCATGCCAACCCATTGACAAATATGAACATCATTATCTTGATTGTGACCAACAATTTGACTCTCAAATTCCATTCGAAACTTCTCAGTCCAATATAATTGTGGACATGCCTACTTGGAAAATGAGAGATAATTTTAATGAGTCAAATCAGGAGGAGATGGGTGCCACTGAAAATCGATCCATTGTCTTGGCCCAACTTGAAACTGACCATCAAGAAGACTCCATCCATAATGTCATATTTGAGAAAGCTCTAGTGAATTAGTTGAATTCAAGTTGGGGGGAGAAGAGAAGAGTGTCAACCAGATGTTGGGTCCAAGTTTGATGTGACATCATTTCAAGTGGGTGACAAAAAAGAGGTGAGTTTGGAGAAAGAGTTGGGTGTAATCATCAATCATTCTTCTTGGGTAAGAGAAGAATTAGCAATTCTGCCTAAAGTCCACATTGACTGGGTCTCTCTTGATGTTGAGAAAGACATAGAATTCCTACCTCCCCTTGACCTTGGCAAATCCAACATGTTCATGGACATGCTACCACTAGCTGATTGGTCAACTGCACTTGAACCTTTTAAGCATCCTTGTGTTGAAAGTCATATCCATTTCATTCCTGATCATGCTACTATTTTTGACTCAAGTCAGCCTGTGGAGTTCAAGCAATCCTCTGAGCATCCAACTCAATCTGACCTCAATATCATGAAAGAGGATCTGAAAATGGAAGTTGTGGTGAAAAGGATGAAAACAATAAAGTCCGCATTGATGTGTTCAACACATATAAATTTTTAAGTGTCCAAATGAATATTTCTTAATTGAAGATATGATCTTGAATGCCCCAATTTCTCTATCATTTATTGATCTGAAGGGTAAGTTTGCCCACTTGACCCACCATGGCTGGTGATACCTTACAAAGAAAAATTTGGCGTCAATTGATTGGGGGTGTTACGTGAGCCTGTTACCTCAATGTGTCTGGCTGAAGACATTAACTTAGCGCTTGTTGGGAGCAACCCAATATTTTAGGAAAATTGATTTCTATTGATTTAGTTTTTATTTTGTGTCTTAGGTGTTTGATGTCCCACTATCCTTTGATGAAGCTAGTGTGCAACCACCCTCATGTGATCATCAGGTTGTATCTCTCCTTTCTTAACTTACATTGGCTTTATTCTATTTTCATTACTTTTATGCCATTGAGGTCAATGTCATTCAAGTTGGGGGGAGAGATAAGTTGTATTTCAAATTTTTGTCCCTAACATTGTGCTTCATGTTTCATATTTCATGCAAGAATTTTTTTTTTAGCTTGACTCATAGTGTGTACTTGTGAAGGTGGTGAGTTGAAGGGGTGAGTTAACTAGTTATGTTTTTAGCATCTTCCTCAAAATACATATGAAATTTCATCAACACAGTAAAGTATTGTTTTGAGCTATTCAAATGGATGATGAGAGTTTTACCGAACATTCAGGTTGATTGATTGATTTCTACATTCCTATTGATGACCAATCGTGGGGAAAAAGCTACCTGCCTACAAATAAATGTGAAAATGTGTGTAGTAGTGAAAAAAAAAGAAAAAAAAAGAAACATGGAAAATGCCCCTGATCTTAGTAACCGGGCCTGTGGCTCCTAAGGTAAGAGTTGAGGCTTGCGTCAAACAGTGAAGGGAAGTGCAACACCATGTAAATGAAAAGAAAAAAAAAGAGCATGAAAAAAAGAATTAGGCAGAGTGAAAGCTACCTGTAATTCGAGGATCGAATTTAAGGAGTGTAGAGTTGATACCATCCTTGAGTGATAAGTAAAAAGCCCATGCATCCTCTTATTAATGCTCAAACATTATACAAAAGTCATGAAATTTTGTGTGTATCTTGAGGAATTGTCTAATGACATGAACTGACATATTGTCTTTGACACTCTCGACTGGAACTTGAAATACTTATGATCAAGCATGTAATTCTTATTTTCTTGTCAAAGTATGATGTTTTGAACTCTTGTTTGTCCCAATTATTCACTTGTGTGCATTGCTAAGGGACTAGCAATGAGTAAGTGGGGGTGTGATAAATGCATGATTAGTGATGATAATCATGATATTTTATTATCTTATAGTCTTTAATTTTACACAAACTCATTGTCACTTATTACAAAATGATAATTGATTAAATCTCTGTTGTGTTGTATTTGCAGGATTAATGGGCTAAGAAATGAAGTGTCAAATGGGCCAATGAATTCAATTGGATCAAGAGAGAATAATGAGAGACTTAATTTTTAAATATTTCATCTCTCTCTTTCTTTTTTAAAAAGAAAACTCTTTCTCATTTTTAAAACCCTCTCCTATTTTTCAAAAATCTCTTTCCTTTAATCTCTCCTCCTTCCTCTCTTTCTCTACTACTTTATAAACTCTCTTTCTCTCTCTCTTTCTATTATTCTTTCTCTCTTCCCCCTCTCACTTTCTCTCTCCCTCTCTCGTGCGATCTCCCCTTCCTCTTCTCTCTCTTTCTTCTTCTCCTTCTCTCTTGCTCCCGGTCTCTTCTCTCTTTCTCGGTGTCTCTGAAGACGCAAAGCAGCAGTAGCAGCAGGCGCTGCTAGGTCGCCCCGCCGCCTACACCACCGGCCCCGCCCGTGCGCGCCCACGCGCCCGCCTCGCGCGTCGCCCTGCGCGCGACCCCGCACCCGCCGCCCCCGCCTGCCCGCCCTCCACGCGCCCGCCTGCCGCCCTCCACGCGCCTGCCGCTGCCGCGTGCCACGCTGCTTCCTCCCCCTTCTTCACGTTGCATGCTTTTGCATGCAACGTGAAGAAGAGGCGCTCTCTCTCTCTCTCCTCTATCCTCTCCTCTCTCCTCTATTCGCTCTCTCTCCTCTCTCTCTCTCTCTCTCTCTCACGTAGGCTCTCTCTTCTCTCTCTTTTCTCTCTTTTCTATTTTCTCTCATCTCTCTTCTCTCTCTTATGCTATTTCTCTCTCCTCTCACCCCTCCAATTAGTTTAGTTTATTTCTACATTGTGTTAAACATTTATATTTATTTAATAATGTTAGTTGTGGTTTGTTAATTATTCCTCCCACTCTCTCTATTCTTCCATCTCTCTATCATATTTCTTTACAGTTTGTTTAATTTGGATTAGGTAAGTGTGGTTAAATGATTATTTTCTCTTGCGTCTCTCTCTACTCTACTGTTTATCTCTCTCTCAACCACCCTCTTTAGTTTAGGTTTATTTTGTGCAACTTAGTTCATTCTCACCACATTATTTTCTTAACTAAAAACTCAAGGTTTTCAATTCTAAAATCTAGTTCTCCGTGGATTCGACTCGGCTCTCACCACTTAACTACTGTTAAAATATTTAGTGTAGGCCGATTATTTGAGATTGTTAGTCACATGTTTAACGACGCATCCGTGGGCTAATCAACCATGCACACACACAATCCTCGAGTGTGGTCCGACAGGCCCTTGGTCCCTGTTAGAAGGCTCAGCCCCAATGTCCACTTAAGGCATGGAACGCGCGGGTCGACCCGTCCCGCCTGCTTGATCGCGAATAAGCACCCCCTGTCGCCTTAGCAGGGAGAAACCCTATCGGGTTTCTCTCCTTCCAAACACCCCAAATCATGACAAACCACC
>JACBKR010002546.1:0-35152 GCA_014218235.1 Colocasia esculenta | reverse complement strand
ACGTCGCCATTCTCTCTAAGGAAAGCTACTATATGCTCCTCCAACTCTTGAAGCTCAGCGCCACACGAATGAGACCGTTCTACCGAGATTTCAAAATGCTTGTCTGCTCAGCGGGTTCATGCCTCTCTGAGCCCTCATCATGGACAAATTCATACTAAAAATTATTGGTTCCTTTGCCTTTATAGAATTTACATAACACCAAAGGGCTTCGGTCTGGTTCCCTACAACCTCGCCTACCCCGTTCGGCGTTGGAAACTTCAGCTTTTGTGATAGGTTGAGGGGACTCCTCCCAATTTCCCCAACAGACCCCACAAAAGATCGCATTGTAGACCGACTTTACTTTCACCACAAGGAAGTCGACCTCAACCATTACATGATGTGGTCGATTGCGAGGGTGACTTTTAGTCTGATCGAACCCTCGGCGCTCAACGGGGTCCCACTAAACCCAAAGTGGGGTGTGGCAAACTGATTTCAACTCAAAGCTCAGGTTCGTCATTTTTACAAAACAGTCGTAAAAGAGGACATCTGGCGCAGCTCCATTATAAACTAAAATTCGGTGTACGTCGTATCCATCGACGTCGACATGTATACCACGCGTCGTCATGGGGTAGGCTGAGTCCGGCTACTCTTCTTCCTCGAAAAAGTAATGACCCCTCGGGCCCCCGGCGCCGGTCTGCCCGAGCCCGAACCTGCGGTCGATCTGTACCTTGTGCTTCCTCCCACTGTCACCTCCACTCGCCAAGCCGCTCGCCAGTAGTAGGACCGCTCCCTGCCCTTGGGGGTCCCTCTCTCCTCTTCGAGGGTGGGAGCCTTTGGCCGCCCCTCCACAATGTCTTTCTCTATGATGCCACGCCGCAGCATCTCTAAGATTTCTACCTTGAGGCTCTGGCACTAGTCGATCGTGTGCTCGAAGTCCTTATGGTACTTGCAATAGAGGTTGGCCCCACGCTCCAAAGGGGGCCTTGCCATGGGTTTGGGATGCTGATATCCTGGCAGCCTTTTGATGATGGAAGGATCTCCGGGAAGCCTACCAAATTAGGGCAGATCCCTAATTCGGCGAGCCTCGTCTGGTCGTCGGCTCGGATCCGTTCGCCGGCTCGGATCCGGTCACCTCTCCCCACGTGCCATAGGTCCTCCCTCTACTCCTTCTTCTGGGCCGGTACCCTGCTGGTCGAACCCAGCCCAGATGGTCGTCTGAGTTTTTTTGTTTTGCCCGATGGTGGACTCCAGCCTCACGTACTTCTGCATACGAGAGAGGAGAGGTCGGAGAGACTTACAGGCGGTTTCTTCACGATGGAGGCTATGAATGGGGCATTGGAGCAGACCCTCATCAAGATGTTGATCGCCATTCTCAGGTCGAGTATGTCCCTTCATGACCTCCACACTTAATCGCTTGACGTAGTCACCAAAGTGCTCGGCCTCCCTTTGCGCGACCAGCCATAGGTCGTCGTGCACAGGGAGTGCTGCACCGTGTTGTAGAAGTGGTCTAGGAAGCGCTGTGCCAGATCAGGAAAGCTCATCACAGAGTCGTGAAGGTAGCGCCTTAAACCATTGTAGTGCCGCGTCGTCGAGAGTAGACATGAATGCCTGGCACCTTAGGGAATCTGAAATATTCACCATCTTGACCTGCCCCTGGAAGTTGTCGAGGTGGTGCACAGGATTGGTCATCCCGTTGTACCGCCGAAACTTGGGAGCTGCAATTTCGTAGGAACAGGGGCCGAGGTGATTTCCTCGATGAATGGTGAGGTGGACAGTAATGTTGCCACCGAGGGGATGCGAAAACCGCGCTGCAGGGCTTCGATCTTCCAGTTCATCTCCTAGAGGTCATTTCTCCATCGAGGCTCCATCACCAGCAGACCCGTCAGGGTGGGTGTTGATTCAGCCATGCACAAACCTTTAGCCTTCGGAAACCTGAACACAACGGGGTCCTCTATCGCCTTCAGAATGCGACGCCTCGATATGACACATTCTGAAGCAGAACGCGACGGGTCGGGTTGTCGCGTTCTGAACACGACACCCAAGTCCGTCGCCTTCATAGACAGAGTCCCAAAATCGGGGTTCCACCTCTGGAATTCCCATGCAAACCATGCAAACATGTATATAAAGCAGGTATATCATTCTAACCATTGCACTAGCATGCTATCCAACTTCTATCATTCAAGTAACAACCTAAACATGCTCAACACACAATCCACACACAAGAAACAAGGTGGAATCTCCCTACCTACATGAAGAACATGAAGAATGACAATAATCCGACATTTCCCCGCGCCATACCACATCCTCGCGACGAGAGCACACCAAAAAGTAACCACACCAGAACCTCGAATCGCCAAGAATAGGCCGCAAAACCCTTCTCTTGGCTGAGCAGAGCTTACTGAGCTCTGTTTGGCCGACCTAGTTAAAACCCCTTCAGAGTTGAGAACGCGACGCACCCTGCCGTCGCGATCAGAACACGACAGTGTACGCTGTTGCCTTCTCATCGCTGACGCTAGTCAGCTACCTTGCATGTGCCACGCGGTGGGCATGCAGCCGAACAGCCCCAAACAGCGGTAACAAGAACGCGGAACCCTGGACCGTCACGTTCAGAACGCGACGCCCATTCTGTCGCGTTCACAGACAAAGAGCCAGTGGGCGCCCTACGTCCAAATTCTCGGCCCACAAAGCCCCACAACCTAAGAAAACACCTCAAACACAAACCAAAGGCCATACACTGGCCACCATAAACATAAACCACAGTCCGAACGGTCACTATGCTACAAGTTATAATTGGTAAGGAGTTATATCACACCGTACCTTATAGATATAGTTCAATATCTCCAATAAACTTTTGTAAACATGAAAAAAAACAAAAAAAAACATGTCATATATATCATGCGAACCGTGGGGAGGATCGAAAATTCTTTAAGATGGTAAGAAGATACGTGCGTCAAACCATGATCAGAGGCGGAATATTAAACCTAGTAATATTTAATTTTTGACTCCTACTGCATAGGATTCAGTCATTGCAATCTGTATCTTTCTTGATAAATCCAATCTCTTAACTCTCAAAAGAAAAAATTGATTTAATTAGCACCCGTTCCAAAAATAGATATTAAAATCATATTCCCTTTCTGGCCTGGCTATATCTAAAGAGTAAGTCATAGCGTGAGTTGGAGGGGTCGTACCTCTGCCAGCAGTAATGTGGAGGGGTGGATGGGCGATCGCGGCTCCAGATACATTTAATATATCATTTTTTAACCTAAAATAATACATATAAATAAGGGAAAATTAATTAGGGGTCCCTGTCAGAGGGTGGTATTTTTTCCTCGTCCCTTTCAGAATACTGGTAGACGTAAAGTCCTTACATTTCGCCCGATTTAATTTCCAGTCCCTACTTTTGAGATGTCACCATTTACGACCCTCGATTCACGAGTTCCATCTCTTTTGCATCTATCTTTTTTTCGCATTCTCGTCTTACCATTTCCGTCCTTTAGAATGCCTTTTCCCAATCGACACTCACGCTTCTATCCTTTCGAACGGTCGGGCGCCACCGACCTTCAGCCCAGACTACTGGAACGGTTTTACATCGGCTGGAAGATGGCTTTAGCCAAAGCCTCTCGGCTGTACGGCCACAAGGGCCTCACCAACATCCTCCTGACATCGGCCCTAGGGCAGACACATATGTTCCTCCTCCCCTCCCTCCCCTGCCCGTTCCTCCTCCTCCCCTCCCTCCTCCCAACGAGTGGTCGGTTGGAGAGTTTAGAGAGTTATTGTAACGGGGCTTGTTTATGCAATATATTTTCATTTTATGCAGTCTTTTGTGGATGATATAAAATCCTTGTATGTGCTCTCTATCATGCAAACTCAACATGTTAGCAATAACATACTGTAACATGCTATTATCTATACTATAATCAAAATAGTAAATACTGTAACAGGTTATTAAGTATATTGTAACAGTGTAGGTTAGTGTGCAGTGCTCGAACTGTAAGAGTGTAGTGCTCGAACTGTAACATGCTATTATGTTACTATAATCAAAATCAGTAAATACTATAACAAGTTATTACGTATACTGTAATAGTGTAGGTTAGAGTGTAGTGCTCGAACTGTAAGAGTGTAGTGCTCGAACTGTAACATGTTATTATGTATACTATAATAAATAAGTAAATACTGTAACAGGTTATTACGTATACTGTAATAGTGTAGGTTAGAGTGTAGTGCTCGAACTGCAAGAGTATAGTGCTCGAACTGTAACATGGTATTAGTATACTATAATGAAAATAAGTAAATATTGTAATAGATTATTACGTATACTGTAATAGTGTACGTTAGTAGACAGTGTCCTCACTGTAATAAATAAACAAGTGTTTCCTCAAGTAAATGTACATATCATTGCACTGGCTGTAGGAAATTGTACGTGCGGCAAGTAGTATGGTTCTCTCCTTCAGTTATATATGCTCTGAATGTTCTTGTGCATTGAAGAACGCTTTGATGAAGTGGAGGGCGAACCTGCTCGCACGGTTGGCATGTCATCCTGACTGAAGGGGAAACCTTGAGTGTCCCTACGTGCCAGACACTCCATGTATTTGCAAGTGAAAATGGCGCAGTCGTCTCCCGATCCTTGTTGTGGGCATGGGTCGGGGTAGCGTAGCGACCAATTTTTTTGTATCTATGTTGCTTGCCCTTCATGTATCTTCTCATTTCCTCCACCTGCATGACAGAATTAACAAAAGATTTCCAATTACTTGATGTACATTTACTGTAACATATGTAACATAAGTGTGCATGCTCTATAACAAATGTAAGCCTTGTATGTAACACTTGACACTTACGTATTGTGGAATGTCACGACGATCTTTGTTTCTTAATGAATCGTACACGTGGCACTCTTTTTTTTTTTTAATATTGATGACCAAAAGAGCCAATGGTTTGTTCCAACGTGCATGGGGGAGAAGAGGAGTCTGATTCAGTTGGGGCACGGTTCCAATCTTTTGAAAGAGTAATCGAAATATTGTTGTTTGCTCTTATCATCTTTGCACGATTGGACGTAACCCTTGAAAGCGGCTCCCAGGTATCTAAAAGTCTATAAAAATGTTCAGGTTCTCTTGACGGGGAGAAACAAGCAAGTGTTGACGTAGCAGTCAATTATGACCGATTCGCTCTGTCGCGCGAACAATAGATCCCGATGTCCTTAAATGAGAGGAAATTATCGTATCCTTCCAGAGTGCCGCCGAACATCAAATCACTACATGTAAGAAAGATGTACATCTTCTGTAAGAATGGAGATGTCATACAGTAATAGACGAAATAATATAATGTAACACAAAAGCTCTGAATTGTAAAAAGGAAATAAATGTACTGTAACACGTACTCATTAATGATGTACTCATTCAGAAATCATTTAATCCAAGACTTTTCGTCCACTCCTAATACATCCCGGGTGACATAATCTCGTCTCCCCTCTTTCTTGCCCGTTGTAAGTGTGTATGTACTCTCTTGAGAGCTAAGAAAGATCGGTTCGGAAGTGGACACATTGACGTTCGGAGCTTTGTAGGACCGATAATCCTCTGGCTATGATGGAGTAAGTAATAAAAGAATTTTCTGTAAGAGGATTTTAATTTTGCTGTGACGGGGTGGTCTTAATGTTACTGTTACATAACATTAAGGTCACTGAATAGAACGTTAAAGTTATGTATCTTCTACTATTAAGGGGAAACCATACTGTATATATCTCTGGTTGACCGCCTTTTTTCGTCCCAACTATAACATCATCTGGACAAGAGGATGGGAGAAATATGACGCCTCTTCTTCTTCTTCTCTTCCTCTTCCGTCTTCCTTTACTCCACCTCCCCTCCCACCACAACAAAATGCGGTGTTACGACGGATATTTTCGACAGATAAAATCTGTCGGAATATCCGTCGGAATTTCCGATGGAAAAGTTTCGGTCGGAAATACATCGGAACTTCTGACGGAAATATTTCCGTCGGAAAAATCCGTCGGTAATAAAATATTACCGACGGATATTCCGACTGAAGTATTTCCGTCGGAAATGCCGTCGGTAAAAGCACTTTTTCCCTCCTTGCCATCCCCGCAAAACCCACCCTCCTCTCTCTCTCTCTCTCTCTCCTCCTCTCTCTCCTCTCTCTCTCTCTCTTCTCTCTCTCTCTCTCTCTCTCTCTCTCTCTCTCTCTCTCTCCTCTCTCTCTCTCTCCGCTGCGCCCCTCACCGCCCGCAGCCTGCGCCCTCACCGCCGGCCGCCCCCCGACCCAGTATGTGTATCCCCCCTCCCCCCTCTCTCCCCACCCCCGCCACCTTCGCGACTAGCCGGGGAGCCCCTGTCGCCCCCCCCCCCCCCCCCCCCCCCCCCCCCCTCCCCCCCCCCCCCCTCCCCCTGTCCCAGCCCCCCTCCCTGTTGCCCCCCCCCTCCCCCTCCATTCCCCCCTCCTGTCGGCCCCTCCCCCCTTCCTGTCTCAGCCCCCCTCCCCTGTTTCCCCCCCTCCCCCACATTCCCCCCTCCCTGTCGGCCCCTCCTCCCCCTCCCATCCCAGCCCCCCTCTCCTGTCCCCCCCCCCCCCCCCCCACCCACCCACACGACCCCCTCCCCCTGCAGGCAGCCCCCCTCCCCTTCCCAACCCCCCACCCGCCCCCCCTCGTCGTGTCTCATTGTGACAGTTTCACATTAACACTTTTCCCATTTAATCATGCACATATACTACATGCTCTTTTAATTCATACTTATGTACACATGCTTGTGACATGAAGACATGCTAAATTTCATAAGTTTTTATTACTATCTAATAGTGGGAAACATGATTAACAGAACCCAAACATGATACAAGTTCACATGATTAAATCAGATTTAACTAAACATGCTTAACATGGTTACACGAAAGTCATTAATTCATAACTATTAAAACAGAAGTTAGAACATGCTCAAAATTTTATCTCAAATCTTTCGTATGCAATATAATGTACATATATATTTTTCAAAATTTTTAGATCACTATAACTATTTTTAGAATTTAAAATATTTTTCAAGATTGTATTACGTAAACACTTAAAAATTCTATTAAGAGGATAAAACGAGTTAAACAGCCTAAAAACATGCTCACAGTGATCATAATTCTAGATCAGACTTTTTCTAAACATGCATCGTGACATATCTATTTTACAAAAATTAAATCTCTTATAAACATGTTAATTCTCATATAACCAGAAAATATAGTGAATTGCACATTTATCTAAAAAATATTAGGGTCTCCATTATAACACTATTAGTACATAGCACACTATGACAGAATAATCAGAACCCATAAACATGCATAAACCTCACAGAATTATCAAAGAAATGCTGATCAGAATTTCTAGAAGAACTATGACCTTAACGGTAGCATAATTGTCGCTAAGGGGAGTTGACGGCAGCATCGATTATCATCAATAGATATATAACGACACAGATCCTGTCGTTGAGTTCCTACGTACAGAACATGCATGATAGCAACCGAAAGAAAGGAGAAAACAGAGATGTAAAGCATGATCTAAAAATCTGGAAAAATAGTAAAACCCTAACTAGTAGGCATACAAATGATTATTTGCCTCGATTAACCACCACATAGTACAAATTTGGTCGATGAAGACTTCTTTGGTAAGGCAAAGAGACCATGTCTTCTCAATCTAATCCGTCAAAATTCACCCTCTTGAATGAACCCTCCACGTTGCCAACTATTATATGGATTGTTTTAATTGCTTACTTTCAGTTTAGTGATTAGTATTGTATTTCTTACTTTAATGCATTTCATGTACAATATGTATGAATTTGGTTTATTATTGCACTTGTTCACATGTGATTTTGTTTTCATATTTATTGGGTTTTAAATTTGATCTATGCATGTATAGCATTTTTTCACTACACACACATCACGAGAGAGCGTGTTAAGCCGTGTTAATTAACCTTCCCGTTCAAGACTTAGGGATTGATGTGCATGAGTCTTATTTTCAATGATGAGAATGTGTTATATCTAACTCAAAGTCTTGAATTGTCCCATTTTGGACAGTCTGTGAATGTTTGATCGCAGTTAGGTGGTCATTACTATGTGTTGTATTATTTGTTGAAAATTTCGGGTGCGTCTACTCACTCCTCTCTGATATACCTTTATTGATTTAGAATATTTTCTTAATCACTTATTAGTAAGTGTTTAAGAAAATATCTTAATCAATAAATATTTTTGGTATATCAGAGAGGTGTGTGGGGAGATGCTGCCGAAATTTTCAGAAAAATACAAAACACATAGTAAATGGTCATCTGAGTTCGATCAAATATTCACAGATGGGTAAAAAGTGATAATCTAAATATATATCTACCTATTCATTTTGACTTACTCGAACGATGTGAGGGTGTGTTGGATTTTAACTCGTGACATGACATTAATCTGTGTAGGAAAAATGTCTTATGAGAATCGGTCGTGGATGTACCGTGGAATAGTGAATGGAGTTGTGACAGAGGAGTTTAAAGATGGAGTCGACAATTTTATTCAGTTTGCATTGAGTAATTCATCAGTAGCAGTTGATCCGATGGGTAAATCCGATGTCCGTGTTCGGCTTGTAAGAACAGAAAGTGGATATCGACATGGGATGTGCAACATCATTTGTATACGAGAGGATTTGTTGCCCATTATGAGTTATGGTCGTCTCATGGTGAGTTGAATATTTAGTCATCTGCACCAGCTAATTACTTTGCCTCCACAGTACGTACGTAGATATGGTTGTCGATGTTGCTGGTCCGGAGTTCAATATTCATGAAGATCAAACAAATGAAGAAGTACCAAATGATACAGCTCAAAGATTTTATCAGTTACTTCGAGATGCTGATGAGCCATTATGCGATGGTTGTGAGAAGCATACACGGTTGTCTGCAGTGTCGCAGCTACTGAATTTGAAATCTGATTTCATATGAGCAAGAGTTGTTTTGATCGGCTTCTCTTACTCATCAAGAGATTGCTTCCTCAATCAGAGAGGTTACCTGCTGATTTTTACTGTTCGAAGAAGATGGTGAATGATCTGGGGCTTGGTTTTATGAAAATGATGCATGTCTGAATCACTGTATGTTGTACTACAAATATGATGCAAATAAGACATCATGTTGTATTGTAAGCATGATAGATTCAAGCCTAAGAGAGGGGACAAGTCAAAGCAGAAGGATGTTCTGTATAAGTCATTGTGGTACTTTCCGATCACACCTAGATTGCAGCGGTTGTTCATGTCCCCGAAGACAGCTGGACACATGACTTGGCATGCGGAAAGAGTCCGTCGTGACGATCTCGAAATGAGTCATCCTGCCGATGGTGAAGCTTGGGCTCATTTTAGCCGTACTCATCCTTACTTCTCAAGGGATCCACGCAACGTGCGGCAGGGTTTATGCACAGACAGTTTCAATCCATTCGGAGGCTCGGTGGCATCTTACTCATGGCCAGTATTTCTAACACCGTATAACTTCCGCCAGGCATGTGCATGAAGCGTGAGAATCTGTTCCTTTCATTGCTGATTCCGCGTCCCCGTCCACGACAGGTATATGTATATGTACACACAAGAGTTTTTATATTATTGTTCATATTAAATTCATATTTTCTAATGTACATATAATTTTGCAGGGACTGCCTCCACATCCACGCCGGTCGTTCCGGTGACAGGTATATGCATATGTACACACAAAACTCTACATTTTATTGTTCAATTTAAATTCACGAGATCTAACGTACATACAATTTTGTAGGGACTGCCTCCCCGTCCACGTCGGTCGTCCCGGTGACAGGTATATGCATATGTACACACAAAACTCTACATATTATTGTTCAATTTAAATTCACGAGATCTAACGTACATACAATTTTGCAGGGACTGCCTCCCCGTCCACACCGGTCGTCCCGGTGACAGGTATATGTATATGCAAACACAAAACTCTATATATTATTGTTCAATTTAAATTCATATTTTCTAATGTGTATATAATTTTGCAGGGACCGCCTCCCCGTCGACCACGCGAGTAGCGCCACCTTTCCCTTCTTCCTCACCACCAGGTACATGTATGTTTCCATAGATTAGTATGTTTCTTTTCTTCCAATTTCTACAACAATAGTGTACTTAATTGTTTTCAACAGAGGTGGAGAGCCAGCATCTAGCAGCGGATGAGGAGGGGCCTCAGCTACTAGGACGGCAGCCATGTTGGATCTCAGGGTAAACTTGATCACTTGAAACTTACTGTATTTGTTATTTATGTTATACATTTCATGTACAAAATTAATGTGCAATTGCAGGGGGAAGATAGATCCTGGTTATGCTTCCCGCTATATTACGATGCTGGTCCACGCACATATTCCAGGACCAGTGGATGCATGGAGAGAGATCCCGGTGTCCGTCCAAGATTTATTATTTGACATGTTCACGGTATTATTAATTTTTATTGATTTGAAGTCATTTATTTAATTACTATCTCTGTTAGTGCAGACAGTTGAGTAATTTTATTTCTTTACAGCGGAGGTACGCGTTCACGAGACCTGAGGATCTCCCTCGAGCTCGAGCCGTCTGGGAGTCTACTGCCTAGACTAATTAAGAAAGTCGATGTGGGAGGCCCAGGACAAAGCAATGAAGACCACAGGCAACCGAGATCCTATGGCTTGGCTGGATTACGGCCCTGTTTGGCTGAGGAGGGACTATTGGGAGTCCCTTTGTGAGCATTGGGCTACTGGACCATGGCAGGAGCGGTCACAGGCGGAAAAATGCAACCAATCAACTCATCTGGAGAAGAATGTGCATACTAGTGGGTCCATATCTTATGCGACCCACAGCCAAAAATTGGTAAGCATATTATTGTTCAATTGCTTAATACATTGATTATTATTGTGAAACTAACTAATTTTGTTGAATTGTAAGCATCACGAGCTCGAGCGTGCCCCTACTTTTCGCGAGTTATTTGATCAGACTCATAAGCGGAAGGGGACGAATGACTATGTCAGCGAGAGTGCTCGCACGATTGCTGTAAGTCAAGCTATAATTTTGAATTCAATAAGATATTAAAATAATTTGTTTTCAATATTAATTTTTAATTTGTTCTGCAGGAGACTTATGACAGGACGATGGCGGATCACTATGTAGAGGACACTCCCCAGCCAGACTTGGATCCGGAGGCTTGGGTCGATGCAGCGGGAGGGCCGAGGAAGGGTCGAGTGTACGGCTTGGGGACAGTCTGGATACTACTCCAGTGTTGTCCTCATATGCGAGTTCGGTCGCTCCTCCGGCATACGCGAGTTCATCTGCTGCGCCGCCCGTCAGTGGTGTAGAGGAGATGAGAACCTCATTCGGGAAGAGCTACGGACGCACTTCGGCGATATAGTTCAGCAGTTGTTCTCAACCATGCAGGGAGTACGCCCTTCACAGCCAGCCCCTCAGTCAGTATTACTATTAATTTCATATACTTTGAATGAAAGGAAACCACTAAAAATGTCAAAACACAAGTTGAAATGACGGATCTAAAAAAACACCAAGTCTAAAAGATTAAAACACACAATCCAGGGGTCGAAAATCCCAAATAGGGATCTGATCGGGTGCCGTGCACTCACTCCGACATGACCGGGTGGGTTCAATTGACGTGTGCGAACTGACGGAATCCAATTTGGATTCCCGAATTGGGTTGGGGTTGAAATGACGGATCTAAACAAAACCTGAGTCTAAAGGGTCAAAACACACAACCCGGGGGTCCAAAATCCCAAATAGGGATCTGATCGGCGTGTCGTTCACTGACACGACCGGGTGGGTGTATGTGAAAGGGCCGATTTGGATTCCCGGATTGGGTTGGGCGTTGAAAGATGGTTCTAAAAAAACCGAGTTTAAAGGTCCAAACACACAACCCGGGGGTCCAAAAACCCAAATAGGGATCCGATCAGCGTGTCGTTTGCTCCGACACGACTGGGGGGTTAAAGTGACGTGTGCGAACTGACGGAATCCAATTTGGATTCCCGGATTGGGTGGGCGTTGAAATGACGGATCTACAAAAAACCTGAGTCTAAAGGGTCAAAACACACAACCCGAGGGTCCAAAATCCAAATAGGGATCTGATGGCATGCCGTTCACTCTGACACGACCAGGTGGTGGTGAAAGTGACGTGTGCGAACTGACGGAATCCGATTTAGATTCCCGAATTGGGTTGGGTGTTGAAATGACGGATCTAAAAAAAACTTGAGTCTAAAGGGTCAAAACACACAACACGGGGGTCCAAAAACCAAATAGGGATCCGATCGGCCGTGCCGTTTGCTCCAACACGACTGGGTGGGTTAAAGTGACGTGTGCGACTGACGGAATCCAATTTAGATTCCCGGATTGGGTTGGGCATTGAAATGACGGATCTAAAAAAAACCCAAGTCTAAAAGATTAAAACACACAATCCAGGGGTCGAAAATCCCAAATAGGGATCTGATCGGCGTGCCGTTCACTCCGACATGACCGGGTGGGTTCAATTGACGTGTGCGAACTGACGGAATCCAATTTGGATTCCCGAATTGGGTTGGGCGTTGAAATGACGGATCTAAACAAAACCTGAGTCTAAAGGGTCAAAACACACAACCCGGGGGTCCAAAATCCCAAATAGGGATCTGATCGGCGTGTCGTTCACTCTGACACGACCGGGTGGGTGAAAGTGACGTGTGCGAACTGACGGAATCCGATTTGGATTCCCGGATGGGTTGGGCGTTGAAATGACGGATCTAAACAAAACTGAGTCTAAAGGGTCAAAACACACAACCCGGGGGTCGAAAATCCCAAATAGGGATCCGATCAGCGTGTCGTTTGCTCCGACACGACTGGGTGGGTTAAAGTGACGTGTGCGAACTGACGGAATCCAATTTGGATTCCCGGATTGGGTTGGGCGTTGAAATGACGGATCTACAAAAAACCTGAGTCTAAAGGGTCAAAACACACAACCCGAGGGTCAAAATCCCAAATAGGGATCTGATTGGCATGCCGTTCACTCTGACACGACCAGGTGGGTGAAAGTGACGTGTGCGAACTGACGGAATCCGATTAGATTCCCGAATTGGGTTGGGTGTTGAAATGACGGATCTAAAAAAAACTTGAGTCTAAAGGGTCAAAACACACAACACGGGGGTCCAAAAACCCAAATAGGGATCCGATCGGCGTGCCGTTTGCTCCAACACGACTGGGTGGGTTAAAGTGACGTGTGCGAACTGACGGAATCCAATTTAGATTCCCGGATTGGGTTGGGCATTGAAATGACAGATCTAAAAAAAACCCAAGTCTAAAAGATTAAAACACACAACCCGGGGGTCGAAAATCCAAAAAGGGATCTGATCGGCGTGCCATTCACTCCGACACGACCGGGGGGTTCAATTGACGTGTGCGAACTGAAGGAATCCAATTTGGATTCCCGGATTGGGTTGGGCGTTGAAATGACGGATCTAAAAAAAAAACCTGAGTCTAAAGGGTCAAAACACACACCCGAGGGTCCAAAATTCAAAATAGGGATCTGATCGGTGTGTCGTTCGCTCCGACATGACCGGGGGGTGAAAGTGACGTGTGCGAACTGACGGAATCCAATTTGGATTCCCGGATTGGGTTGGACGTTGAAATGACGGATCTAAAAAAAAACCTGAGTCTAAAGGGTCAAAACACACAACCCGGGGGTCCAAAAACCCAAATAGGGATCCGATCGGCGTGTCGTTTGCTCCGACACGACTGGGTGGGTAAAGTGACGTGTGCGAACTGACGGAATCCAATTTGGATTCCCGGATTCGGTTGGACATTGAAATGACGGATCTAAAAAAAACCCAAGTCTAAAGGGTCAAAATCTACAACCCGGGGGTCCAAAATCCCAAATAGGGATCCGATCGGCGTGTCGTTTGGTCCGACACGACCAGGTGGGTTAAAGTGACGTGTACGAACTGACGGAATCCGATTTGGATTCTCGGATTGGGTTGGGTGTTGAAATGACGAATCTAAAAAAAAACCCAAGTCTAAAAGATTCAAACACACAACCCGGGGGTCGAAAATCCCAAATAGGGATCTGATCGGCGTGCCGTTTGCTCTGACACGACCGGGTGGGTTCAATTGACGTGTGCGAACTGACGGAATCCAATTTGGATTCCTGGATTGGGTTGGCATTGAAATGACGGATCTAAAAAAAACTGAGTCTAAAGGGTCAAAACACACACCCAGGGGTCCAAAAACCAAATAGGGATCTGATCGGCGTGCCGTTCGCTCCGACACGACCGGGTGGGTGAAAGTGACATGTGCGAATGACGAAATCCGATTTGGATTCCCGGATTGGGTTGGGTGTTGAAATGACGGATCTAAAAAAATCCCAAGAAACGACGGATCTAAAATAGTTTCTAATTCAACTTGAGAAATAATCACATATTTTAAATTTAATTTTTGAAAATAATGTGTATATTAATTTTATTAATGTTTCTCATATTATTTTTTTTAATATAGAATCCACCTCCGGCACCTGACGATCACGAGGCGGGGACAACAGACGATCCTGCAGATCTGTCCTGATTTTTTGTATTTATTATGTATGATTTTACATTTGTTATATTTTATAATTTTATGTTGATTGTGAGTATTGTGAAATTTATGAATATTGTAGCAGGTTTGAAATCATTGTTATTCTCCATTTTTTTAAAAACAATTACTGAACTTTCCGACAGAATTTCCGACGGATAGTATTCCGTCGGAAAATAGATATTATTGACGGAAAAATCCGTCGGCATTTCTGTCTAAAGTTCTGACGGATTTTCTTCCGACGGATTTGTTAGTCGGAATTTACCGACGGAAATGCTGACGAAATGGTCCGTCGGTCAATACTGACCAAATTTTCGACACATCTTTCCGACGGTTTCTGTCGGAAACTTCCGACCCATTTTCCGACGGATATTTTCTGTCGGTATTTCCGACAAATTTCCGACAGAATGTGTTTTCGTCAGTAATTTCTGACCAGTTGTTTCCGACGGATCAATTCCGACGACTGTTCGATAGAAAGCTGTCGGAAGTCTCTGTTCCGACGGATTACCATCGGATTTCGACGGATTCTGTCCGTCGGAAATCCCACAATTTCTTGTAGTGTCCTTCCTTCTCTCTGCTCCGCCTTCTTCCTCTTTCCTCTTCTCCTCCCTCTTTCTCTCTGCTCCTCCTACCTCCTTCCTCTTGTGCTCCTCCTCCTCCTTCCTCTTCTCTTCCTCCTCCTCCTTCCTCTTCTCCTCCTCTTCCTCGTCCCTCTTTCTCTTATGGCCCTCCTCCACCTCCTTTCGCTTCTGCTCCGCCTCTTTCCGCTTCTGCTCCTCCTCCTCCTTCCTCTTCTTCTCTGCCTCCTTCTCTTATGCTCCTCCTCCTCCTCCTTCCTCTCCTTCTCCACCTCCTTCGCCTCCTTCCACTTTTGCTCCTCCTTCCTCTTCTTCTCAGCCTCCTCCTCTTCCTTCCTCTTCTTCGTCTCCTCCTTTCTCTTATTCCCGTCGGCCTCCTCGTTTCGCCCCCTCTTCCTCTGTTCCTTTGGCTCCGACATCTGCCACTCTGACATTGATCGTCGCGACCTTGTCAAGGGGGTTCCTTCCTGTAACTGAATATATGAAATACTATAAATGTCTATGAATGATACTGTAAATGTGTAAAACATATACTATAACTGAATATATGAAATATTGTAAATGTTTATGAATGATACTGTAAATATATAAAACACATACTGTAACTGAATATATCAAATACTATTAATAACTATGAATGATACTGTAAATGTATAAAACATATACTGTAAAACATTACCTTGGCGTCGGGTACTCGTCTTTGTTGTGCCGTGTGATGGTGCTGAAGCTGTAGGGAGCTCCGGTGGTAGTAGGACTAAGGCTGTAGATTGTGGCTCCGCGGGTGGATGTTGCCACTAAGGCTGACGCTCAAATTGTTCCTCCAGTCTTTGTAGCCTTTGGTCCATTGATTGGAGGATATTATCTATCGTTGTAAGAGGTCGCTCTACAACTCCATGACCTCCCTCTGTTGTTTGGACACTCTTAAAAGCTCCTGAAGAATGCCAACAACATGCTTATCTGATGGAGGGGTTCCGGAAGTGGTGGACGTGGATGCCGTCAATCGTCGCGAGACCTTAGGTCGGTCATCCCTCACATTAACCTCCAAATATACCTGAAGTAAAGTCATAGGAAGATAAGATATCATATACGAAGATAACACAGGTCTAGGGGTAAGTCACACTTACATCAGAGCGTCGCAATCCCCGTAGTAGGTCGGATAAGGATTGTCCCTTACCCCGACAATCCGAATGGAAAAAGGGGATCTCTTTGGAGATGCTCTGGTTTCAATTTTAACTAGTGCGTCAAAAACCATGCCTACATCATTAACAGATAGATATATCGTATGTATTAGACAATTCAGGTACTGTAATAGATAGATATATCGTATGTAAAAGAGTACTTCACGTATTGTAACATTCAGGTGTATCGTATGTAAAAGAGGAGTAATGAGCACCGAGTAGGACCGAGCAACGAGCAAAGTGTCTACTGAACACCCGAGCACCGAACATCGAGCACGATTGTATTGTTGCGCTCTGCCGTTGGATTGAAATCTAACGGTTCGTGCTATGCTACAGCTATGAAAAGGCTACTTCACGTATTAAATTGCTATGGAGGTCTGTAGAAGACTACTTGGTGCACTGTAACAGAGCGGTGTATGGTATGTAAAAGACTACTTCGGGTATTGTAATAGATACATATGTCCTATGTAAAAGAGTACTTCGTGTACTATAACAGAGCGGTGTATGGTATGCAAAAGACTACTTCGGGTACTGTAACAGATACATATGTCGTATGTAAAAGGCTACTTCGCGTACTGTAACAGAGTGGTGTATGGTATGTAAAAGACTAGTTCAGGTACTGTAACAGATACATATGTCCTATGTACAAGACAACTTCACGTACTGTAACAGCAGTGTATGGTATGCAAAAGACTACTTCAGGTACTGTAACAGATACATATGTCGTATGTAAAAGATTACTTGTGTACTGTAACAGAGCGATGTATCGTATGTAAAAGACTACTTTGGATACTATAACAGATAGATATATTGTATGTAAAAGACTACTTACACCGAGAACGGGAACACAACGGTTAGGAAGATGGTTTTTCCAAACGGAGCTCCTGTTACGACTGCCTTCACATACTCGTGGCACTGCTGCACTGCCGATATCAGGTACTCGTGGATGGCAGTAGCCCAATTGACCCTCTTCATCTCATGGAGGTCGTCCACATATGGAAGAATGGAGAGCAACCCCGCCCTCCCACTTGTGGGGAAGAAGAAACAAGAACATAGAAGCGCAAACCAAAGCTTCACCAAAATTTCAACAGCTAGCTCACCCTCTTGTGGAACGTACTCCGTAAGCTTTCGCAAGACATTGTGCCTATCCATCATTTGTTTGGATCCAAGGATGCGGCGCAAATTAGCTTTTGTCCCATCTGCCTTTAGATTGATGGGTGAACCATGATTGGGTATACTCATAACCGTTGCCAGGTCTGAAGGACGAAAAGGCAAGTTGCAGGGACCAATCTTAAAACGATCTTCTCCATCGAAATGTGTTATCAGATGGACTATCAGGGAAATAGGGTAGGTCACCACTTCGCATTTGACATATGCGTGGAATGGTGAATTTCTCATTAACTTGAGATGTGTGCTCCTAAACTGCAAGTCTTGCATAACACTACAGTACCATGAAAGCGAACATCACGTATTAAATTGATTCCGATCCTTTTCTGCAAAGAGAAGATCGAAAATAAAAAAAAAATATTCAGTCAACAAAGACCGGACACAGGTTAAGAAGAAAGATTACTACTTTGGACGACTTGGAGGGCGGTTTCATCCACTTCCATCGCCATTAACGCTTCTTGCTCCACTTCCTCCGTAATGTGACCAATCGCCACGCTCGTAGGTGATCCATGGCTTGCCATCGTTAGAGGGGACGAAGAGATCGCTTCGGTTGCAGATGTAACTCAAAGAATGGAAAACTGTAAAAGAGAAGAGGGCTAGTGCAGGAATGGCAGTGTAGGTGCATGGAGTTCCAGAATGCCGCGATATATGCAGGGATGGGTTCGTGGGACCCGACGGAATGGCGGTGCACTGCAATGATGAACATTGTGCGGCTGAACATAATCGGTATTCCCGACGATGCGACGTCCAAGCTATCACGTTCGTTCGTCTGGCGCTTTCCCACCAATACTGCATGCATGATACGCACTCCCGCCAAATTGACCCACAGCAGCTCATGTCCTCACACATGCTATTTATAGACACTGCGCGCCACATTTCTATGATAAAAAGGTCTTTCATTCGCCTTCCTCTGCGATGCAATGGAACAGCTCCCAGCAAGATGTGCATTTGGAGATCAAAGTTTCGTTCTTTTCATACGGAGGGACATGGAATTAGCATCCATACATGTCAGGATTTCAGAAAGGTTGGGTGTAAACATGCAGGAGAACATGCTGAAGTATCTTCTTCCCATTGATGGCCACGTTGAACAGGTGGTGCATGACGATGGGGATGTCCAAGCTATGTTTTATCTTCACAATTGTTAAGGAACATCATTCATAAATCTACACATCCATCTGGTGGACTCTCGTTGCATCAGTACGCATGCTAGTCGTCAGTCTGGTGATCCGCCACCACTTGATAGGTACATACTCCCATGCGTCGTTCCCATGCATTCTTCAACATCCTTCATGTTATCGCCTGCATCATGTATGTATGTATGTACATTTTTTACAGAAGTACTTCAAACACGCATGGCGCTTGTTTGGAAACCACAGAACCGTCCCACTTACCAGGTGTAGACGACACTTTCGCGGCTCCCACAAAGAGGGGGGAACGAATAGTGGTGTGATGTGTGTGTGTGATATGGAGTGGAAAGCGGAAAAGATAATAAAATAAAAAGATCATGATCGCCAGGCACGCGAGGGTGCCGAAGGGATATACACGGCGAAGGGTGCGAGGTGGAAGAGTGATCGCGAGCGTACCTTTTTAGTGGGGAGATTGCGCGGGGGATGACGTGGGTCCTATCTTCCTCTACGAACACAGCCGCCGCAGCAGAGGGCGTTTTCTGCAATGATTACCCTGACAAGAATAGACATAAAAAAAGAAAGAGTGGGATTAGACAAATGACGTGTAGTATCAAATTCTAAATATAATGAATGAAATGAAGAAATGGGGGCGGACTCACCATGTGATGTCTTTTTTAAACCCTAGATGTGGGTGTGTGTGTGTATGCATGCATGTGTGTAAAAATAGATTAAAGGAGGGCCACGTGGGGCCCGGAGGAGGCGAAAGTGTAAAGGGCCACGTGGGGGGGCCCAGAGGAGATAGTGTAACGACCTCTTCATACCGGTACGATTATACCAATCCCCATCGGTATAAAGGGGGTCGTCACAGTGGGACATGTACCCAACACTAGTCGATAGGTTGATATGTATCTGGATAGCAATAGAGTACAGCGGAATAAAATAAATAACTCAACTTTTAATCCATCACCAACACACATTCCACAATCTAAAAAGTGAAATAGAAAGACAATGTCCGCATTAATACAAGATAAAATAACTACATTGTCCAAATATTAACCATACTTAATTCTTTTCATACTATGAGAAAAAGAAAAGTACAACTAGTAGCAGCTCCACAAAATAGTCTTCTAAATGGCGATCCTCACTAAGCTTCCTTCTAGTACACGATACCTGTCAACCTGTATGCCGAAGCAAGAGTGAGTCCAAAGACTCAGCAAGCAAACCAAAGACTTAAACTTAAACATGTCACACTCGCACTAAGCCATTAACATTAAAGAGATGCACACTATCATCAAATCACAAGGGTACACATGGTCCTTACTCTTAACTAGCAACACATATTTTATTCACATGAGCATGCTTTAGTCTATCATATTTCTATTCTAAATCATGAGCATTACATTATACACATGTACATATTTCATACACCTAACATGTAGCATGATTCGTCCACACATTATTTCATTCCATAGATATCTCTACCACTAAAGCATAAAATTGAGCATAAGGGAAAGAACAAGCTAGCATGATGACTACTTTCTTTTCACATGCACTTTTCATTTAATTGTACAATTTACTTGCTGTTTTAAAGTAATAAAACCACATGCACATAGCTTCACATTTTATAGCATGAATTGAAGGTTAAAACATGGTAAAACCATTTAGCAACAATAAGCACTTAAGTATGAAACTTTATACTAATTGAGCATTTCAACTAGCATGGAATCCAAATATTATTCATGCATTTACCATGTTCATAATCACATTTTACTTGCTGTTCTTATATGCATTACATTCAATTACATGATCTATAATTATTCACATATTATCTTATCCCTTCGACAAGTCTACATATCATATTTTGTGTTGCATAAATGACATGGTTGTCTAAGTTTACTCACATACACCATTACATGACGAATTGTAAACTACATGATATGATACTAAGCATGACATTTCAATTGAGATATTAACATATGGAAACATAAACATAACATGCTAATAAACTAGTTTTCACATGCAAGCACACTCTCATTTGCATTAACTCTCCCTCACATCTCATTTCACATAAGTGTCATATCATTTACTCTGTTTTCGCTTATCACATATCATATCATTTGCACTCACCATGTGCCACATTCACATATCATTTCACACTTTATTCATATTTCATTGCTTAAACAAATTGCCATGACACATAGTCCTAACTACCAGTAGAGGACACTAACAAATATCTCATTCTCATAACTCATCGCATAACACAACTCATCACATCTCATAACACATAACACAACTCATAATCACATACCCACCACCTAGGCAATACAGTGGTGAATCTTGGTAACTGCGCAGACCATGAGAAGCCCTCTCCACCCTATCCAGCGGTACTTGTCCACCTCCAAGATTTCCCTAATGCCTTTAGGATGAACTTTTCACACATAGAGCTTTCCATAGGGACTTTTCTATGTACAGCTCTCAAATCCTCTAGGGTAGCCGTGTCATTTTCGGCCTAATTATTACACGTTACATTCACTTTATCGCATTTTCACACATTATTCACATGTTTTACTTATTCTGTTGAATCATTTTATATGTTACATCCATAAATTCCACATGTCTCAGTTAACCCTAACATGATACTACTGTTAACATGATTTAAGCACTCAGAAAAATTATCCCAATCATACTGAGATCAATCAGCAAGTAAATCATCTCAATGGACACACTTTAATTTCTATTTTCATGTGAAATTTACATGAATATTACTTTTGTTCTCCAAATCATATGAGAATTTAACCACAGACTTTTTGAAGGTTTCAAATCATACATGCAAATTTTTCATTTTTTCTGAGCTATGCAGGATTTATAGAAAATTAAACACTCATTTTCATGCTATTCATAAATCAGTTTAACATGGACTCAAAATGCTAGGATCAAATTTAACAGTTCACAAACCTGTGTCTAACATTCATATTACCATAGAAATTTTTCCCGAATTTATCTTGCGTCATACAATTTTCTGAAATTTTTTAACATAACCAATATGTATTCTCTATTTTCAATACAGAAATTACAGTATATTGCATGGTCATGGGAAAATTCCCAAATTCTCAAGACATGGACTGAGGTGTAGACACATCCTCCACAATTATGTGGCACTCAAATACAACATAGATCAGGTAAACAGGAAGCTACCACATTAAAGAGCATATCAAACATGTATTTAACATAATTCTAACAATTCATACAATTATAGAAAAATATAAAAATCTCACAACACATTCTATTAGCTAATTTACATAACATATAAAATTTACACTATATCCTCATGCGAAGAAGTCCGGAAATTAATCATATAGGGAAGAACAGTTCACTGTTCTATCCTTAAGAACTAAACGACAAGGGGCTGACCGTTCACAGAGGTTGATGGCAGCATCGCATGCCGTCAACACAAGATCTTGACAGCAAGGGATCTTGCCGTCAAGTTCCTGTCTGTAAAAAAACACAGACCGAGCTTGAAAAAAGGGGAATGTAGGGCTCCAGGACACGAATTAAAACCCACAAAAATACCTAGGACTTAGGGGACATGCACAAGCTTAAGATCTAGGGTTTACTTGCCTTTAGAAAAATCTCCAAACGGATCAAAATGGCGAAAGAAGCTCTCCTTGGGCAGTGCCAAGAAGCCTCCAAAACTCCTTTGCTCCGGGTTCTAGGGGGTTGTAGGCCGCAGTCCAGCGCCGGGGAAGTCTTTCCTATGCTTGGACTTCCTCCTTGTCGTGGTAGATCTCCAGAAGATGCCTTCAATCACCGGATCTGAGCTCCCAAAGTCAGGTTTTCTCTCATGCTCCCACTCACAGCTAAGGTTTCACTTTGCAAGAGCCAAGAGGGCTCTTCTAGTCACTAGGGAAGGTAGTTTTATAAGTTGAGCATAGGGGCTTTGCGCACAGGTGATGGGAGAGACGTAGGTGACATCTCCCCAATCAGGGAGCTAGTCCAATCCATGCTCTCTGCGTTCTGCAGTGCACAGAAAATTAGGGAAATACACGTCCACATAGCTGGCCGTCTACATACAATTGACGTCCATTGATATGGACGTTTACTTATCATAAACGTCCACTCATATTGACGCCAAGATGCTATCGGCCAGAACACCAAAAGCATGCAGAGAACTGTATTTACACTGCATATACATACAATGTATAAGGTGTAACATGCATATTACTACACCATGCAATCAACAATATTTATACCTAGACATACACATGCATACATAAGTACACTAAGATAATAACATGCGCACCAGTAATAGATTAAACTTGCACAACATTACTTAAGTACTATATGCATGGGATTCTTAATATACACAATATGCACAATTTAGCTAATTGCCTATTCTCACCTAAATATCATAAAAATACATGCACGTTATTCATGAGGAATATAGAATTACAATATACACTACTAAATACACCTACCATACTTGCAACAATCAAATGCACATGCACAAATTATAAGTGAATAAAAATTCAGGGCATCACACTCTCCCCCTCTTGAAAAAGATCTTCGTCCTCAAAGATCGCATCGAGTACCTGTGGTGACGTCGCCGAGGTCATCACCAGCTACTCCTTGCTCCTTTATTGCCGTCGATGAAGCACCTCGTGGAGCGAACTTTGTCTTCAGATTCGGACACTCCTTAAGTCGATGCTCCTTGCTGCCGCATTTAAGACACCTTCCTTCCTTTCTCCAACATGCGTTCCCGCCATGACGCTTCCCGCACTTGATGCACTCGGATTTCTCGCTAATTGAGGTCACAGTCGATTGCTGACTTTCCACGAGTTTCTCCTTCTTCTTATCTTGCCATTGGAATGGCTTGGTCACATCCTCCTTTGGAGTTGCCTCCCCCTCTTGGAGAGGTCCTGCTCTACTTCCTTGCTTGGTTGCCACACCTAGAATTTCTTCCAAGGTGTGAGAATCAACCTCCAGAAGCTTAGCTCTCACTGAGGGTTTAAGCCCTTTCACGAAATTCTTCACCTTGCGGTTCTGCTCATACCTCCTAGACTGAGCACTACGTCTACCACGTCCAGTCATGGTCTTTAAAATAAGTAACTCAGTCAGAACCTAGGTTGCTATATTCTAACTATTCTCCTTACTATCTTCCATCTATTATTAGTAAATCTACATATATGGACAATTCCCTATGAAGACTTTGCAATATTGTGACGGTGATGGTCTATCCATGTACTATCTCAACTTTAGGCTCTGATACCAATCTCTGTAACGACCCTCTTCATACCGGTACGATTATACCAATCCCCATCGGTATAAAGGGCGTCGTCACAGTGGGACATGTACCCAACACTAGTCGATAGGTTGATATGTACCTGGATAGCAATAGAGTACAGCGGAATAAAATAAATAACTCAACTTTTAATCCATCACCAACACACATTCCACAATCTAAATAGCGAAATAGAAAGAGAATGTCCGCATTAATACAAGATAAAATAACTACATTGTCCAAATATTGTCCATACATTAATTCTTTTCATACTATGAGAAAAAGAAAAGTACAACTAGTAGCAGCTCCACAAAATAGTCTTCTAAATGGCGATCCTCACTAAGCTTCCTTCTAGTACACGATACCTCTCAACCTGTATGCCGAAGCAAGAGTGAGTCCAAAGACTCAGCAAGCAAACCAAAGACTTAAACTTAAACATGTCACACTCGCACTAAGCCATTAACATTAAAGAGATGCACACTATCATCAAATCACAAGGGTACACATGGTCCTTACTCTTAACTAGCAACACATATTTTATTCACATGAGCATGCTTTAGTCTATCATATTTCTATTCTAAATCATGAGCATTACATTATACACATGTACATATTTCATACACCTAACATGTAGCATGATTCGTCCACACATTATTTCATTCCATAGATATCTCTACCACTAAAGCATAAAATTGAGCATAAGGGAAAGAACAAGCTAGCATGATGACTACTTTCTTTTCACATGCACTTTTCGTATTTAATTGTACAATTTACTTGCTGTTTTAACATAATAAAACCACATGCACATAGCTTCACATTTTATAGCATGAATTGAAGGTTAAAACATGGTAAAACCATTTAGCAACAATAAGCACTTAAGTATGAAACTTTATACTAATTGAGCATTTCAACTAGCATGGAATCCAAATATTATTCATGCATTTACCATGTTCATAATCACACTTTACTTGCTGTTCTTATAGCATTACATTCAATTACATGATCTATAATTATTCACATATTATCTTATCCCTTCGACAAGTCTACATGTTCATATTTTGTGTTGCATAAATGACATGGTTGTCTAAGTTTACTCACATACACCATTACATGACGAATTGTAAACTACATGATATGATACTAAGCATGACATTTCAATTGAGATATTAACATATGGAAAACATAAACATAACATGCTAATAAACTAGTTTTCACATGCAAGCACACTCTCATTTGCATTAACTCTCCCTCACATCTCATTTCACATAAGTGTCATATCATTTACTCTTGTTTTCGCTTATCACATATCATATCATTTGCACTCACCATGTGCCACATTCACATATCATTTCACACTTTATTCATATTTCATTGCTTAAACAAATTGCTATGACACATAGTCCTAACTACCAGTAGAGGACACTAACAAATATCTCATTCTCATAACTCATCGCATAACACAACTCATCACATCTCATAACACATAACACATAACACAACTCATAATCACATACCCACCACCTAGGCAATACAGTGGTGAATCTTGGTAACTACGCAGATCGGGAGAAACCTCTCCACCCTATCCAGTGGTACTTGTCTACCTCCAGGATTTCCCTAATGCCTTTAGGACGAACTTTTCACACATAGAGCTTTCCATAGGGACTTTTCTATGTACAGCTCTCGAAGCTTCTAGGGTAGCCGTGTCATTTTCAGCCCAATTATTACACATTACATTCACTTATCGCATTTTCACACATTATTCACATGTTTTACTTATTATGTTGAATCATTTTTATGTTACATCCATAAATTCCACATGTCTCAGTTAACCCTAACATGATACTACTGTTAACAGGATTTAAACACTCAGAAAAATTTTCCAATCATACTGAGATCAATCAACACGTAAATCATCTCAATGGACACACTTTAATTTCTATTTTCATGTGAAATTTACATGATATTACTTTCTGTTCCCCAAATCATATGAGAATTTAACCACAGACTTGTTGAAGGTTTCAGATCATACATGCAAAATTCATATTTTTCTGAGCTATGCAGGATTTATAGAAAATTAAACACTCATTTTCATGCTATTCATAAATCAGTTTAACATGATTCAAAATGCTAGGATCGAATTTAACAGTTCACAAACATGTGTCTAACATTCATATTACCATAGAAATTTTCCCCGAATTTATCTTGTGTCACACAATTTTCTGAGATTTTTTTTAACATAACCTACATGTATTCTCTATTTTCAATACAGAAATTACAGTATATTGCATGGTCATGGGAAAATTCCCAAATTCTCAAGACATGGACTGAGGTGTAGACACATCCTCCACAATTATGTGGCACTCAAATGCAACATAGATCAGGTAAACAGGAAGCTACCACATAAAGAGCATATCAAACATGTATTTAACATAATTCTAACAATTCATACTAATTATAGAAAAACATAAAAATCTCACAACACATTCTATTAGCTAATTTACATAACATATAAAATTTACACTATATCCTCATGCGAAGAAGTCCGGAAATTAATCATATAGGGAAGAACAGTTCACTGTTCTGTCCTTAAGAACTAAACGGCAAGGGGCTGGCCGTTCACAGAGGTTGACGGCAGCATCGCATGCCGTCAACACAAGATCTTGACGGCAAGGGATCTTGCCATCAAGTTCCTGTCTGTGTAAAAAAACACAGACCGAGCTTGAAAGAAGGGGAATGTAGGGCTCCAGGACACGAATTAAAACCCACAAAATTACCTAGGACTTAGGGGACATGCACAAGCTTAAGATCTAGGGTTTACTTGCCTTTAGAAAAATCTCTAAACGGATCAAAATGGCGAAAGAAGCTCTCCTTGGGCAGTGCCAAGAAGCCTCCAAAACTCCTTTGCTCCGGGTTCTAGGGGGTTGTAGGCCGCAGTCCAGCGCCGGGGAAGTCTTCTCCTATGCTTGGACTTCCTCCTTGTCGTGGTAGATCTCCAGAAGATGCCTTCAATCACCGGATCTAAGCTCCCAAATTCAGGTTTTCTCTCATGCTCCCACTCACAGCTAAGGTTTCACTTTGCAAGAGCCAAGAGGGCTCTTCTAGTCACTAGGGAAGGTAGTTTTATAAGTTGAGCATAGGGGCTTTGCGCACAGGTGATGGGAGAGACGTAGGTGACATCTCCCCAATCAGGGAGCTAGCCCAATCCATGCTCTCTGCATTCTGCAATGCACAGAAAATTAGGGAAATAGACGTCCATATAGCTGGTCGTCTACATACAATTGACGTCCATCGATATGGACGTTTACTTATCATAAACGTCCACCCATGTTGACGCCAAGATGCTATCGGCCAAAACACCAAAACCATGTAGAGAACTATATTTACACTATGTATATACATACAATGTATAGTTGTAACATGCATATTACTACACCATGCAATCAACAATATTTATACCTAGACATACACATGCATACATAAGTACACTAAGATAATATGTACGTAGATATCTACTATGCGTACATGATGTTTTACATAAGTGTGACTCAACACGCGGCAAAATAAAATGACAAGAATTGTGAGGACTTACAATCATTAGGAGGCAATATGAATTAAGTTAGCTAGGAATAATCTATTCAACAAAATAGTTCTTACATGCACACACTTGATTTGACATATATATAGTATACACACACGGATGTAAATACTTATGTACATTATGCATGAAATATTAGATACAACATGCGCACCAGTAATTAGATTAAACTTGCACAACATTACTTAAGTACTATATGCATGGGATTCTTAATATACACAATATGCACAATTTAGCTAATTGCCTATTCTCACCTAAATATCATAAAAATACATGCATGTTATTCATGAGGAATATAGAATTACAATATACACTACTAAATACACCTACCATACTTGCAACAATCAAATGCACATGCACAAATTATAAGTGAATAAAAATTCAGGGCATCACAGATAGAAATGCAAATAAAAATAGGAATAGGAAGGGGGATGCTTCCCCAAATGTCGGTGCGGCGTGATGGCCATTGCCATTTGGACGAATGGAGGAAGAAGAGGAGGAGGATGCTCCCGCCTCGTTCCACTCCGGTACACGTGGAAGAAGGCGACGACGACGTCAGACTCCGAGGAAGAAGAATGGTTCGGAGAAGAATGGCTCGGAGTCGAGGCAATGATCCGGCAGGGCTTCGCCACTTCGTGGAATCCCCTAAACAAATGACCCCTCGGGTCATACCTATAGGCAACAGATTCTTGAATCGCGTCCAAACAGGAAGCCGCGATTATGAATTGAATCGCGTCGGGTGGCAGGCAGTGATTAAGAAAGTCAAACTGATGGGACATACGCGCGGGGAATTATTGCCAGTCAAATATGTAACACCCTCCTCCGACATCACACAAATACATACATAACCTTTGATCGGAAGAGGGGTTACGCTGACAAACTTTCGTTATGGGTAGATATATCCGCGTAACGCCCAAAACAGGCAAACCATTCCACAAAGGTATCTTCGAACACATTATAATTCAGTAGGTACAAAGTATAATACTCATTATTAAAAAAGACAAGTTTCTCTCTCTCTAACTTAATACATCATCAACTAAAAGAAACTACTAAAACTACACTATTCTTCTTCATCTCTTCATCGTCCGCAGCGGAATTAGGATTCACATGTAGCTGAGATTATACACACCTTCAATCTGAAAGGGGTGGAGGAAACAAAGGCGTGAGTCGAAAGGACTCAGTAGGTATAAGTGAACATAGAGTAGAAGTTTCATTTGCAGAACTGAATGAATATTCAAATAATGCATATGTGGATCAAAACATAATTGCTCAGAATTTCATACTTAACATAAACATATAGCCCAATTAATTTCATGACGGGCTCAAACGAATATCAAAACAAAGTCATATTTGTCTTTCAAAATTCATATCATAACTTGATTTCGGAACAAACTTGACAGGCATCACTGCTCTCAAGAGGTTACTATATAGACGTGAATACATCCTCAGTGCCTAGGCGATTCCCGCACCTTGGATCTTGTTCATTGCGCAAGAACGGGGTATAATTATTTTATTACCCACCATCGTCAGTCCATTGACTTGGATTTACATACGTACAAACTGTCACCCTCAGCTGATCACAAGTAGCGGGTGCTACTACAAGTGATCCTAAACCCTCTTTTGAAGAGAGCACTGTCTTCAAATCATAAATTTCTTTTCACGAGCATAATGGAAATTGGAAATTTAAAGGAAGATTGGATTGAGAATCAATACAAATATCTTGGTGACAAAGTAGTTCATAGATCAAGAAAATGAGAAAGACAATTGGTTGAGACAAGGTGATGACTCAAAGCCAAGAACTTCAGAGATTTAAATCACATAAGAACCCAAGAAAATGAGGGTCCACAATTGTCATCACAAGTATTCATATATCATAAGGTGTTCAAACATATGAACTCTCAAGTGGTCAAGTTTTACAAACTTAGATACCGAATACCGAAGAATAGACTCAATCGGAGTAATCGTAATTGACAACTTTAGAAACAATTCAAGGAAAGTTAAGGTACCCAAAGTGGGTGAAATTTGAAGTAATATAACAGTAAATATCAAGGTAATTGAGAGGGTAATTCCTTGGCTTTTAGGATGAAGTTTAAGCAAGAGTTCTACCATGAAAAGTTACAGAAATCCAAGGCAGGACAGTAGCTGTCGACAGCCAGGAAGGGGCTATCGACAGATGGCACAGACAGAGCTCAGGTTTGCTGGCTCTGTGGGTATCTGTCGAAAGATGCAAGGGATCTGTCGACAGATCCACACAGTCCAGTTATCCAGAGTTCAGGAAAACATGCGCCTGTCGACAGATTTGGGCTGTCTATCAACAGCCGCCTGTTTCTCACTCATAAATGACTTAGAATGTACTCTAAACATGCTGACCATGGAACCTATGAATCAAGGCATGATGTATATCAAATAGAAGAGTCTAAATAGTTCTCACAGTGATTTATAACCGAACAAGCGAGATGAATCGAGAGGTTTGCAATTCAAGCTTGTCTAGCTAGAAACTAGACATAGTATATTGTTGGAAGTGTGGTCTTGATAGCAATGGTTTATTGGGATGCTACTACAAGATGAACACCAAAACACATCGTATTTAATGTTCCTAATCAAGGCTTGAAGTACAACATCCGAATGGAAAGAAATCAAATATTCTAGGATATCGAAATTTCTAGCAAATCTCTATAACATAACCATGGATCATGGGTGGAAGGAGAAATTAGGAACCTACTTGATCTGTAAGGGGAGTGAAGATGCTCCTTGATAATTATATGATTCCAAAGGTATTGGAGAGATCAAACAAAGAATCTGATATTACAATCTCGTATAAAACTTATCCATGACTTGTTAACAAGCTCAAAGGCAACTCATATGAGGCTATAATCTTTCAACATGAGTAGAGACTAGAAGTTCAAGGGAAAGATGAGAACCTACTTGACTGGAAGAGAACAAAAATTCTTCTTCTTCTTCCTAGTATGGAGATCAACACAGCAACAAGATGAGAAAGTAAGAAGACTTCTGAAATAGGGACTTCGGCAGCTACACCTCCAGCAAAATGGCTTCAACGCATACAGCCCCAACAGAAAATTCACCAACACCAGGCTTGTAACCTCAGCAACAGTAGGACTAGGAAGAACATAAGTGTTGGAAAGATGTATACGATGGGTGTTGGGAGGTTTATATAAGCTCCCAAGTTCCCTTGCAAACTGGGCACGTTGGCCATGGACGTGTCATGGTGTAAACCCCCTTAAACCATGTGAGGCCACCTATCTCATGCAACAAACTCTTTGGTTACACATAAGTAACCTTAATGATAGCCCAACCCCTTGGCTAAGCCTTATCCTAATGTGTGTTGGCTTTTCCTAAGCCTTACACGTAAGCATTTGAAATTCCCAGAAAAATCTCTGCCGTAAATAGCCCATAAATCAGCTGGGCCAAAGATCTTCATGCTTAGGTGTCCTAATGATATTCGTTTAACTTGAAATTTCAACCATAGCCTAATAGGAAGGTTTTACTAATTGTCATGATTTTTATTTAATTTTTAGAATTTATTTTCTACTGGGTGAAAAATTGCCCAGAAAATAGTTGCGTCGACTTAATTTCAAAATCCGGTCGTCAAAAATTCCGAATAATTACATTTTTAATATCTCCAAAATTTTCTAAGAATTATGGTGTTCTCAGATTTTATTTTCGTTACAGTTTTTCGGTGTCGCCCTATCGGGGTGCGCACGACCGAAAGTAGTACCTGGGTATGATAAAGTGTCTTAAACATACCCTAAATCCTAAATATCAGAATTTAAACCTAATCGGTTTGCATAAACAAGAATTTCTAAGCAAATCATGGTATTTAAAACTTGAGGGTATTACAAAATCTCTGAATTGCATCGGGCCAGGCCGCCGCGACATGAATCGCATCACCCTGGTCTGCCGTGATTCAGACTTGCATGTTTCGAGGCGATCGGCTCATAAATGCTCGGATTTGACCTTCTAAATCACATCGTGCCACCCAGACGTGTTTTCAGGATTTTCTCATGATTATACGGCGTGGTGGCCTTAGGTGCGACGGCTGGGAGGGCGTAGCCTTTTTGACTTTTAATCACGTCGTGTCAGGCGGACGCGTTTCCAATTAGAACATGTGATGAAAAAAGGCTTTTAAACACGTTGGCTGGGACCGTCGCATTAAGGACCTAAACCGTGTCCACCATGACCGCCGCATTTTAAAAAGCGTCCACTGTAGTGGATGCAAATCAATCCGCGACCGAACCACCTTGAAGCGATGAGGAAGCACCCAGAAAGAAGAATGGGTGAGATCCAGAAATATTGGAAAAACACTCTTGCGAGGCAAAATAAGGGTCATTTGTGGCATTATGGTGCAATATGAAATTTGCCCGCGGTGGAGCCAAATTCGCGTGTCTACACCAGGAAGCAGTCTGGAATTGTACGATGACCGACCAAAAGGAGCGGAAGGTGAAGTACCAGTCTTGACGCAATATTGTCTAGGTAGAATACATTCAGTAGGACAAGTCTTCATAAGCAAAGAGCAATTGCAGATGGAATTGACAAATTATGCAATCACACGAGCATTTAATTGGAAATATTTGAAGAATGACTCTGTATGATTAACTGTACGGTGCAATGTAGATGTTTGCCCATGGTTCCTTCATACGTCCGTCATTGTTGAAGGTCTAGAATTTGCCATCAAGAGTCTGAACAACATACACAGCTGTGGGTGTGACATTATGAGCGATCGACATCCTAGGACATCTAAGAAGTGGGTTGCAAATGCTGTGAAGGGGAAACTAGTTGATAAACCCACTTATAGAGCAAGTGAAATGATGAGAGACATACGTCGGGATTACGGTATCTCCATGCCTTATCATCAGGTATGCCATGATTTTAATTCTAACACATCACGACTTCTACTGTAATGCATACAATGATAACTGTAAGTTTCTGACACTTGTATTGTAACAACTATAATCATATACTATAAGGGTCCATATTGTAACAACTGTAATCATTACAAAGTATACTGTAACAATCTATGCAAGCCACTGTATCAACAACAGTATAATCTATAAGGTCTAAGGACAAGTACTGTAACAATCTGTAACTAGTCTGTAAATAGTACTATGTAGATTCATCTAACATACCATGTATCATCATATCAATAGGCATGGTGGGGCAAAGAAGTTGTTGTCAGTTCTCTGTACGGACATTTCAGAACAAGCTATCATATGTTGCACTGGTACAGCAAACGTGCATTACAGTCAAACCCGGGATCGGTTTTGTCTCTAGAAGTGGACCCGGCAACGTTTCAAATACTTTTTCATATGCTTCCAGGCATCTGCATATGGGTTCGAAGTTGGTTGCCGACCTATGCTCTTTTTGGACGGAACTCATATCAAACAACATAGAGTACAAGGGGTTATACTTGCAGCAAGTGCCTTAAACGGTAATAATGAGCTATTCACTATAGCATACTCCATCGTAGATTCGGAAACATATGACAACTGGGTCTGGTTTCTACAAAATTTGAAAAAGGCATTACTCTCAGATAGAAGGATCGTCTTTCTATCAGACAGGGGGAAAGGTCTAAAGGAAGCGATTCCTGACATATTTCAAAATGATCATCATGGCTACTGTTTCCAGCACATCATGTAGAACTTCAACGACCAATGTGCAGGGAAATATGCCGCCCCTTTCAAGAAATTACTTAGAAAAATCCTCCAGTGCATTGCCTATGTTGTCACTGAACAAGAGTACCAAGACACAAAGATCGCAATGGAGCTTAATTCTGCTGATGCCAAAGAATGGGTGCTCCGAAATGATGTCGACCACTGGTCCCATGCTCCTTTCCCTGGACAAAGGTTCGCCTCTTCAATTACACAAGCGATATGTTCTCACAAATTCCGCCATTTATGTTCTTATAGTAACAGATATAAGCTATTACAGTAAGCATTATCTTACAGTTACAGATATAAGCTATTACAGAATGTGTTAAATGTGGTTACAGTATGCAGTGAAGACTTGTTACAGATATATGATGTTAAACTAATTTCCTTTACATTGTCTCACAGGTTTGGCGAGTTATACTCTAATTTGACAGAGTCATTCAACAATTGGATACATGATGCGCGAAGTCTACCAATACTACAGATGGTTGACAAAATTAGAGTTCAAATGAGGGAAATGGCTGCAAAGAGGAAAATTGATGCAGCCTTGTGGGATACTCCATACTGTCCTAAAGTACAAAAAATCATCGAAAAAAAACCTTCACGAAAGAAGAAGTTTAGCAATCCATCATTCAGACGGAATCAAATTTGAGGTTATTGAAAGTATGAAGACGTACGCCGTAGACCTCCATCAACAAACATGCTCCTGTGGACACTGGCAACTTGTCAAGATTCCTTGCAAGCATGCATGCGCAGCAATAGCGCTGTAAACGGATCCGGATAATATCCGGATCTGATTTGAATTCGTATCCAATTATTTGGATATTATCTGATTAACAAATATTCGGCGGAGTGGATTTCGGATACAGATATATCTGGATAATAAACGGAGCGGATACGGAAACGGGTGATCCACTCCATTTAAGATTCGCTCCGAAATAGAATAATTTTGACCATTATATTTTAGATCTAATGATTCATATATAATATATAAATATATAATATATCTAATACTAATCTTTTGTTTAGAGAATATTTTTGACATTTTATTTAAAAAACATATTTTTTAAATTTTTATGATTTTTAGACCACTTAATATCTTTTATTAAGTTTATATTTTCGAAGCGGATAATATCCGTATTCGCTCCGAATTCGAAAATTATCCGATTAAATTATCCGCTCCATATTCAAATTGTATTAGGAGCGGATACGAATTATCCGATTAACTATTGGATCGGAACTGGAAAACCCATATCCGCTCTGTATCCACTCCATTACAGCGCTACGCAGCAATTGGCAGTAACAAGGAGGCTGTTTCTCAATATATTTCAGCATTTTATAGCACAGAAGTGTGCAGGGCTACATACAAAAGAAACATTCAACCTATCCCAACATTTGACATGCCGGATCTGCCTCAACCATATGATGTTCTCATCAAGCCACCGACAACAAAAAGGTTGCCAGGAAGACAGAGAAAGAGGATAATACATTCAAGAGGAGAAGTAGAGCATGCGTATATTTGTTCAATGTGCAAACAAATAGGTCAAAATAAAAGAACTTGTAGCAACCCACCCCACAATCCTGAATGAATTAAAATCTTCTATAATTGTTCTTTACCTAAAATGTGTAAGTGATGTCAATGGTTGTTGTAAGTGCGAAACACACGTTATGTATGTGCGATACATACATTATGTAAGTGTGCTCGGCACGTTATGTAAGTCCACCCTCCATGGATGGCGGAGGCAGATAGACAGGCGGACATGAATAACGGTTCACGGGCCTTCAAAAGGACCTGTGCAAGTGATGTCAATGGTTGCTGTAAGTGTGCTCAGCACTTTATGTAAGAGCAACTCTCATCGATCAAAGTTCACGGCCCTTGTACAAAGACGATAAGAACAAACAACATCATCTCGATTGCTCTTTCAAAAGATTGGACCGCGCCCCAACGTGTACGATTCATTAAGAAACAAAGATTGTCCTGACATTCCACAATACGTAAGTGTCAAGTGTTA